>JADRCD010236560.1:3502-14942 GCA_019843815.1 Montemys delectorum | reverse complement strand
CCCCCGTCTTGTTTAATTCCGTGCATAGATGCAGTAGGCAGATGGCAGGGATGGATGAACCATAGTTACTTCACTCAGGCTGCTCAACTTCTCCCTCTGTACAAAAGGGACAATGAAAATCCCTTGGTAACACAGCCAACATGTGCTCCTTAAAGGAAACACTGAGCAAGGGGGAGCACAAGCATGGCCCGCTAGCTGACAGATAAGGAAGAGCAGACTGGAAAGACTGCCTAAGGCCACACAGCAGCTGACCCTACCTTGTCCATCTCGGGTGGCAGGGGCTAGCAATACCTCAAGTGGATAATACCTCAGTGTATGGCTGACTTGGAGCTGGCTGTCCAGAAGCTTCTTTAGAAAGGTGGTCCCCCTGAGGAGGACACAGTAGGAGGCAGTGCAGTCAGAGATGAAGGCCAGTCTATCCCTGCCCAACCTTTCAAGATGGACGAGGATGGGTCCATGTCTATCCTTGTTAAGATTCTCAATCTCAATGCTGGGGTACTCAGCTGCTGTCTATGTGTGGAGGGGACAAAAAGATCATCCTTCTAATGGTATAAGGACTTACTGCAGAGGACATAGAGCCCTATACAAACTGAGGGAAGCAAGTGGGTGTGACCCTCATGTTGTTCCTCCCTGGATGCTGGGCTAAGAACACCCTGCTACCCAATCACCACTTCCAACTTCAGGCAATTCTGGTTCCAATGCCCCTGTGGGCACTGGGGAATGTGCTAGCTCAGCAGCAGTCCTTAGTACCAATCATCCCATGAAACCCACCTAGAAAAGCCTGCAGGCACACTAGGACCCAAGCTCAGGCTCTGGGGGACACTGCACCGCTGAGAGTTACTGGCAAAGCTTTAGAACCATTTACAAAGTGAATTATTATAATATCCCCTCTGATCTTTCCGCTAACCTTTTCTTACAACTTCATTCTGTGCAGTTTTTTGACCACTATCTCTCTATGCTGTGCCATATCTTTGACGACAAAGACCAACAGGGAGACCTCTGAATGATCTTCTCCTCCATAAGATCATGAAGAAGGAGAGAAATTCATGGGGCTGATGGCCTTTGTGGCAGGCTGGGGAGAAGTGTATATCTGAATGGTTTGCCCTTTTGAACAGTAGAAGGGATGCTGAAGCTGCTACAGGAGGAAGCCAGCCATCTCCTGCTCTGGCTTTCATCGTGCCAATCAGCCGGCCATAATGATGGAGCCTTCTAATTGCAAATGAGAAGCACCATTGACTGCCTGCAACCTCAATGCTCACTGTGGCCTGGACTGTTTATGCATACATACCTCTCTGGGCTAGTCTCCATATATGAAAGTGTATGAGAAACACAAGCTATATAAAATCATTACTAACATATTAATAAAACATGAGAGGCATGATTATAAAAAGGTTTTGTACTGGTATACTAGGCATTTTACATGTGTGTGTGTGTGTGTGTATGTATATGAACATGAAGATGTCCCAGGCAAAAAAAGGGATCTGTGCAAGGCTACAAAGCTAGTAAGTGTCAAAGTAGGAGTAGTGGAGCCCCCTTTTCTATGACCTCTGGCCTTCTTTCCCGACACCCACAGCCTCTCAGTTGATGTGACCCGGTATGCCATTTCCAGTTCTTCTCTCCCTTCATGTCTAAATAGAAAATAGCTTAGTGTGGAAGGGAGTGTCGTGTTTTTCTGGATTTTAAGACCTTAGTCAAAAATATGTTCCAGGGTTCAGAGTGTCTGCATTAGAGCCACAGCAAGTTTCCATTTGCTGCACAAAACCAAATGCTTACACAGAACAGCATCTTTTGTTTCACATCTGCAGAAAGCAGGGTTTGCCTGTGCTGAGCTGTGGCCAGCAGTGACGCACATTTGGAACTCCAGCTGGCAAGGCCATAGGAATGCTCTCCTTGCTTAGGCTTTGCTAAGCCCTGACAATGAAGTGAAAAGCTGCCAGGACACTGGTTGGGAAGGGGCTGTAGGGTTACAGGGCACAAAATCTCAGACTCCTGCGAAATACTCAGTGAACACCTTCCAAGACCAGAACTGGTACAAGCCAGCTCCAGAGCAGGCAGGACAGCCCCAGGGCAAGTGGAGGAGTTCTGGGGTGTCTCCTGGATTGCCCTTGCTCTTTTCTCACAGGATGCTACCATGAAGTATGATCTGTCCCCGGTGGCCTTTCCCCAGATCTGTTTAGAATGCCAGCAGAGAGGAAGGCATTGCTTAAGGTGACTTGACACAGTACCCAGTGTTAAGTAGAGACTAGTGGCTCCTTCATGGAATTCCTCAGTCCCTTCCCACCTCTAAACTCATCTCTTAGACTATCAGTGGCCTGTTCCTGATGTCTACCAAGATGGAGACGTTAGAACCCTGACTGAATACCTGGGATAATTTAAAATATTTTAAATCTTTAAAATATAATACTGTCTGAGGAATGAAAATTTTAAAACAATAATTTACAGAGGGCACATACAGAGTGGGTGAGATGACTCCATTAGTAAAGCACTTAATGCTTGATACAAAAATGAGGTCAGGGGCTGGAGAGATGGCTCAGTGGTTAAGAGCACCGACTGCTCTTCCGAAGGTCTTGAGTTCAATTCTCAGCAACCACATGGTGGCTCACAACCATCCATAATAAGATCTGACTCCCTCTTCTGGAGTGTCTGAAGACAGCTACAGTGTACTTACATATAATAAATAAATAAATCTTTTAAAAAAAATGAGGTCAGAGGTCAAAGCCCTAGCACCCATAAATGCCAGATGAGCATGATTGGCCATCTAGACTCCTAGCACTTAGCAAGTAGAGACAGGGAAGCTGTGGAGAGAACTGGTACCCTCTTCCTTCCCAGTCTTGGAGAACATCCTCATACTGTTACTTCCTCCAGGTGATTAAAAGGACTCTATGGTCCAGAAGGTGCAGATCTGAATCCTGCTTGGACTCTGAAGCAAGAGCCTGACCTATAGCTCTATAGAGCTATCAGCTGCTTTATGCCTCCAGACTCAATAGGACCCCTAAGAGCATCTGTGTGCCATCTTGCTTTGTTCTTGAGTAGGAGCTGGAGACTGTTCCTGGTGATGGCTACAGAAAAATCACATTGCACATTTCTATAGAGTTCTGAGACCAGGCATGACTCCAAAGGCTGAGAAATCACACACACACACACACACACACACACACACACACACACACACACACACACACGAAGTGAGGCCAGAGAAATGATTCCATGGACAAAAAACACTTGGCACACAAGCGAGACAACAGGGGTTCAGTCTCTGAAACCCACATAAAAGGAGAAAGAGACCCAAGTCCTTCCTAAGAGACCCAAGTTGCCTCCCTTCCTCTGTATGAGCATCATGGCTAGGGTGAGTTGAATATTAAGCCTGCCTCACAAGTCTCGGGCATTTGAATACTTGGTTAGCAGTTGGTGGCCAGATTAAGGTGGTTTAGGAGGTGTGGCCTTGCTGTAGGAACTTTGTCACCGGGGAAGGTTTTCAGGTTTCAAAGCCACACATTATTCCTAGTTTGTTATCCATGTTTTGTGCTTGCAATTAGAGGTATAAGCCTTCAGTTCTTGACTTCCAGGACCAGTCACCAAGTCTGCCAACAACTGCCATGTAGTTCCCCTCACTTTGGACCTTAACTTTCTAGAACCATAAGCCCAAATGGACTCTTCCTTCTGTATGCTGTCTTGGCCATGGTGCTTTATCACAGCAATGAGAAAGTTACTAAGACAGTATTTGCGCATGTACACACACACATAATAATAATAATAATAATAATAATAATAATAATAATAATAATAGCAGTAAATAATAAAAATGGGAAAGGAATAAAATGAGCAAAAGGGCTAGAAGTACCCAGAGCAGAGGGCTGACCCAGCTAGCAAAGGGCACACTGTGGGAGCCATGCAGGCAGAGATACTGTGTCCTCAGCCATGCAGCTAAGAGGGAGCTCCAGGCATGGTAGAGTCTAGGAACTGGCTATGACTAGAGCCCATGTGTCTTCTGGGACATTGAGACACTTGATTATGGTTCTTTCATTGAACAAGCAGCGTGAGGAAGCTCCCAGGTACTTCAACAGAAGTTGCACACAACAGCATGTGTGTAGACACATGACATCATTAATCTGTATCAGAAAACCCAAGTATGTGTCCAAATATACCCAAGGGGGATTCCCACAGTCCTCAAGGAAGGACAAGCTATGAAGAGCCAGGCTAAAACCACAACCAAAATGGTTAGTTCTTGATAACCTGCAGAGTTTGCCCTCCTCGAATAATGAATGGGACATTTAAATTGGGCCAGACTGGGAACCTGAGACCCCAGGAAGAAGCACACTGACTTGTACTTTCCAGTGTCCATCCATGTTGTCTAGACACTGAAATTAAGAAAGGTAAAGACTATTTTGATAGTAACAGAGTCCCGTTCTGGGAGGTATGGTGCCTCTTCTTGCTTGGTTTCAAACACCTGACATCACTGCACCCCCAGGAGACAAGCAGTTCTGAACACATAAGTGTGGGACCACAAAATCCCATGCTCAGAGCTCATCTCAACCACAGGCAGACCAAAAGGGAGAGGGCCCAATCTTCCCATGTGCCTACTTCCTCCAGGTTTCATCCACCCCTGCCCTGTGCCTGCTCCTCCCCACACAGTCCAATGCATTCAAACAATTCCTTAAAATGGGGCACAGAGACCACAGGCCCACATCATTCCCTGAATAGTGGAAAACTATCAAGTGAGAGAGAACATACAGCATACACCAACTGAGAAACCCAGGGCCACTAGCCTCAAGTACTGCCCAAGTACCCCAAGCATGCATCAAGTTGCATGCTGTGGGTGTTCTCGTACTGGGTTGCTTCTGCATGCCTGACCATTGTAGCATAAAGCCGCCAAGACCACACACTAACTCCGCTCCCCACAGACTTCCATTGAACTGCAATCCTAACTCGCATTGCATGGCTGCATCTGCCCATCAAAGAGTAGTTATTAAATGATTGTGGTGACTTCCTTGTCGCTGTGATGGAACACCTGGGGGAAAGCAACCTACAGGAGAAAGGGCCTATTTTGCTTACACACAGCAGGGAAGTCACAGCAGGAGCACAAGGAAGCTCTTCACACCACACCCACAGTCATGAAACAGAAAGTGATGATTGCTCATGCTCGGCTCTTCTTTCTCCACTAACACAGTCCAGGATCCAAGCCTAAAGAATGATGCCACTCACGGTGAGCACATCTGCTCACTTCAATTAACCCAGTCAAGATAATGCCCATAAGCAAGCCTGTCTCTCAGGTAATGCTAAATTTCATCAAGTTGGGAGTTGAGATTCACCAGTGTACACGCACACACACACACACACACACACACACACACACACATACACACCACACACACACACACACACGCACGCACACACGCACGCACGCACGCACGCACGCACGCACGACGTAGCAGTTCCACTCCTGAGTATATAGCCAAACAAACTGAAACAAGGTTAAATGTGTACGTGCCTACATTCACAGCAGCACCATTAATGAGACCTACCAACAGAGAAATGTCTAAAACTGCGCAAGGGATATTATTACTTGGCCCTTAAAAGGTAGGGAATTCTGACTCTGCTGCTACATGGGGGGAACCTAGAGGGCATTATGCCAAATGAAATAATGGAGCCATGAGAAGGCAAATGCTATATAACGCTAGCTACATGTCTGAAATACCTAGATTAGTCAAGTTGTAAAGCTACAAATCAGAGTGAGGGTCTTCATGAGCTGCCGACGGGGAGGAGGGAGAGCTCCTTAATAGACATGGAGGTTTGAGTCTGCAGTAGGTGCTCTGGATATGGGAGGCAGATGGTTATAGAGTATTAATGTGTTTAATGTCATTCAACTTAGTCCTAAAATAAGGTGGTAAACTTTACTTTGTATGCATGTTGCCACATTTTTTAAAGGTGGATAAAGCGGGAAATGACAAATAACTTGGAAGCAAGCAAGACTGCACCAGTTATGTTTCAGAATCCTGACACAAGACTAGAAAGCTGGAAAGCAGGGGAGATGGCCAAAGAGGAAAAGCCAAGGGCAAGAGCATTTGCTTGAAAGGTAGGTTGGCTCCTTGAAAGGCACAGCCCATCTCTGCCTGAGGTCTTTGCATGCTTCTGAGCAATGGGCTTCATCTCTCCTCCATGGGAGACTTGAACAAACAGCCCCCGGAGGGATGGCTGGACACTGGTTATACCATACCTCTATTTAGAAGAGAATCTGGTCATTCAAAGCTTGGCATCTCTCCCAAGTAAGTATTTTTATTTCTAGCCCTTCAGAAAACAGCGAATCATCTTAAAGTAAATCATAAGGTGGCATTTTTTTAATTTTATATATTTTATTTATATGAGTACACTGTCTTCAGACACACCAGAAGAGAACATTGGGTCCCTTTAAGGATGGTTGTGAGCCACCATGTGGTTGCTGGTAATTGAACTCAGGACCTCTGGAAGAGCAGTCAGTACTCTTAACCCCAGAGCCATCTCTCCAGCCTGAGGGGACAGTCTTAAAGGAAACAAACGATTCTCCTCCTCATTTCCAAGCACGTTATAAGAAATCCATTTATGCTGCCCTGGCTTCCAGCAAGCTTTGCTTCTGCATTTCCATGGCATGCAGCTCAACCTCAGGAAGGCTAGCTTCAGAGAAAGAGTAGAGCCAAGCACAGTAAGAAGTACAGAGGGGCTTGGTAAAGCCAGATGTCCACACTCAGACCTTAAAAACTGCAACTTTACTATCCATCCGTCCCATAGAGGATATCCTAGATCCCTCTATTTCAGGACAAGGTAAGGATTCAAAAGTGTCGTGACGGAAATCCAAATAAAAATCACATTGACATATTCCTTCATACCCCTTAAAACTGTTACCAAAAACAGCCAAGTGTAGGTGAAGATGTGTAGAAATGGCGGGGGGGGGATCAAATAATAACTGTAGAACAATGTTAGCATCTTCAAAAACTATAAATGCAGTTAGTAGTAACTGTCCACAGAAGTTCCGTGTACATATCCAAAATAATTCAAAGCATATTGTTCAAAAACGCACTGACACTCATAGCAGCATTCATTAGTCACAATGATCACAGCATGACAGCAACCCCATGTCAGTGACTGGTAAATAACAAAGACAACCTGAGTCTAACTACTTACAGGGAGTTGCTCAGACTTTAAAGCCAAAGACATTCCACTATTCACAACATGAATGGAAATGGCAGATGTTATAAGGGCAAATGGGAGCGCGGGCAAAGCGCTAGCCTTGCGGGGGTGAAGCCCTAGGCTTGGTCCTCAGCACTGTAATGGGGGGCACAGTACTGGATGGTTCCCCCCACCTAAAGCATCCAAGCTGGTCAAGTACATGGAGATGGACATCGGGATGGTGTCAGGCCTGTGGAGAGGGGAGGCAGGGCCCTGGTGCAGTCAAGATGGAGCTTCAGCTCTGCAAAATGGAAAGATTCTGATGCCCGGCCACACACGGTGTGGACACACTCGGTAAACCATGCATTTACAGTGGCCCGTTTTATTTTTGCAGAGCTTTTTGAGATATATTCTATGCACGTGTAAATGCATATATGTATGTATGTAGGGGTACACATGCTTATGCCTGCACACAGAGACCAGAAGAGGGCCAGGATCCCTCAGAGCTGTAGTTATAGGCATTTATGGGACATCTGGCTTGTTACATAGGTGCTGGGTTTTGAACTCTTGTTCCTCATGGTTGTATACCACACACTTTGGCTCACTGAGCCATTGCTGCAGCTCCTATATATGTACGTCTTAACCACAAAAGTTCATCATGCCTAGGCCTATCTGCCACATATGTAGCAATGTCCCAGGAAGCTGTGCTTTCTCCTAGCCCTATCACCAGAGAACATCCCTAGATGCTCATATTTCACGCAAGACTGCGATGAATAGAAATTCTACCGTGGAGCCAGGTTCTGCAAATTCTTGAACTCTAGTTCATCAGGGAACAGCAAGGCTTCCCTGAAGACATCCCTGCTCCAGTGTGAAGAGGAAAAGGGGCCCCCGAACTGCCCCAGTTCCTTAACATTCTATGTATCTAAAGGGTAAGGGGTGACTGCTAACTCTCTCTAGACAAGGCCCAGAAGCTAGTGAAACCTTCAAATCCACACTGGTGCCGAGGACCACTCAAAAGTGAGTGCTCGTGATGCAAGCATGAGGCACTGAGTTCCAGTCCCAGGACCCAAGACAAAAAATGCAGCAGTCCCTGCTTGTAATCTCACCACTCCAGAGGCAGAGACAAGAGGATCCTTGGGGCTCACTGGCCAGAGAACATAGCTGCTGAATCAGTGAGCTCTGGGCCAATGAGACCCTCTACCTCAGGGCAGGTAGATGAACTGCTTAAGATGACACCTAAGACTGTCCTCTGGTGTTCACATACATGTGTGTGTGTATATACATATATACATGCATGCACCTGTTCACATATTAACAGGTACTCATATATGTATACACACACACACACACACACACACACACACACACACACACACACACACAAATACACAATCCAAACAGGAATATTCTCTGTGATTCAGAGTCACTATCAACCTTGGAAAAACTATCAACATCAACGGGAGGAGAGGCCTTCGGCCCTGTGAAGGTTCTATGCCCCAGTGTAGGGAAATGTCAGGGCCAATAAGTGGAGAGGGTGAGGTGGCAGGCATGGGGATGGGGGAGGCAACAGGGGTTTGTTCTTGTTGTTTTTGTTTGTTTGTTTGTTTGTTGGAGGGGAAATTGGGAAAGGAGAAATTTACATTTAAATAAAGAAAATATCTAATAAAAAAGAAAAAAAAGAAAAGACTATCAAGAATATACTGCTAGAAACAAGAGTGTCGGCCTCCCTTCCACCACCTCAGCCTTCAGGAGGTTGGAGGTCCCAAGGCACCTGCAGAGTTCAGCCCTGCCACTGGGATGTTTCCATCTGTAGAATAGCAAGTTTAATCAGAAAAATATGTCAAGATTAAAATCATACTCAAAATAGCCTTTTAACTTCCTGCGTCTTTGTTGGTTTTCTGCATGTCTAAGCACACAGTAGAAGAGCATTCGTCTCAAGGCCTTCACTATCTGCTTGCTCTCCCTCAGTCTCCTAGAACCAGGGTCCCAAGTTCACTTTGGGTAGACGTGCTGTCTTTCAATGACTGCATTCCTGCAACCTGTAGCTCCATGACAAACATACCAATCAGGTGGAGGCCCGAGTGTCGTGAGGAGACTCCCAGAAACTCTCTGACCAAGACAGGACAGGTTTGTCTTCAGTCTTCACCTGCTGAGCTCAAGCAACTATCCTGAACTCTGAAAGAGTGTGCTAAAACTGAGAGATAGTAAGACAGGGGAAAAAGCGCATCCCTGGTGCCCTGGTGCCCTAGCCCTGGAGCAAAGTTACAGATCAGTTTATACCACGGGAAAGGGAAACCCTGCCTCAAATTCTTGGGGGAGGGGGTACTATACCTAAAGGGAAATAGAATTCTAAGTAATGACTGCTATATTCTTTTGAAGACCACCAAGAAGAGAATACTACAGAGATAGAAGCAGCAAAACCAATAGAGTTTTGTAATCTCTCCAAAATCCTACCAGGGGCTGGAGGGATGGCTCAGTACCATACTGGTATGAGTTTGAATTCCCGGAACCCCTTAAAATCTGGGCTCAATAGCACATATCTGCAATCCCAGAGTTCTTGTGACAAGATAACAAACAGGAAAAGGAGAATATCCGGGAGCTTGCTGCCCATAGAGCCTGGCATAAGTAGTATCGAAATAGAAATCATACCCTCAAACAAGGTGGAAATGAGTGCCAATACCCACAAAGCTTTCTTCTGACCTCCACATGTGGACACACACACACACATACACACACACACACACACACACATACACACACACACATGCATACACATGTGCGCACAAATGTGCACGCGTGCACATGAACCTAAAATGAATAAAACCCGTTTTAAAAAAAAAAACATCAGCAAGCTGATAGGTAGCTGGCTACTGGGCCTCTTGGCTGCTTCTTACACCCATCTCATGTGAGTCTAAAATAGTTTTTAAATTGCCAAAATCCACTTTCAACAAAGCAACAAGACAGCAAAAACAAACTCTCTGTAAAGAACATCTAAAAGAAAATAACAAACGTGAAAATACAGTGGGTGAGAAGCCATGCCACAAACACTAAAATTTAAGTGGGTGAGGACAAACCACCAATAGCCATAAGATATGCACAGAATTATCATCTGCTCAGAGAAATTGAAGGGAAGCAACGAGACAGCTAGTCAACCTGAGAACAGTAGAACCCAAAATAGGCCAGCTTGGGAACCACAGCTGAAACTGAGAGGGGCACTGACCAACCGCCAACCAGCCATCCCCGGGCTCAGGGATCTGACTGAAGGCTCCGGACAGTCTCACCTCCCTGTGGCTTATGTTTAGAACAGAAGAAACTAAGCTGAGAAAGGTGAGAACAATACAAGAAAAATGAGAGGCAGAAATCCGAGAAAGCTGTCAGCAAGGTGTGAGGGTGTGTGCCTGTGTGAGTGTGGAGGTGGAAGGTGAGGAAGCCAAGGAGTCAACCTCTTGTAGAGCCATCTACTTTGCTTTTGTTGTTATTGTTTGAAACAGGGTCTCGCAATGGCCTGGAATTCACCAATAGACTAGGCTGGCTGGCCAGGGAGCCCAGGGATCCACCCATCTCTACTTCCCCAGTGCCAGAATTACAAATGATGCCAACTCATCAGGCACTTTTAGGTGGTTCTAAGGATTGAACTTGGGTCCCCAAGCTTGTATACAAGCACTTTTCTGACAGCTTTCTCCAATCCTGGGTAGCATCTCTTTATTATCTTGTTCAAAGCCGTTGGTTTAAAACAAGATAGATTATTCTTTCAGCTTTCCAATCACTAATGCACCCACCGCTCTCCCTACATTGAGATTTGTGTAAAGACAGGAGAATCTACAAAGTACTAGATACTAGCAAGTAAAATAAATAACTAAATAAATAACAACAACAACAAAATAAAAAAACAGCCCTTTTGGAGCCTGCCCAAGAGGGAACTGAGCAGGTTGGGGGAAGGTCATCAAGGACCAAAGTCTAGTATGAAAAAATAGAGGCTAGCCAGCTATATTTGAACCTTGTGCAGGAGGAATGTTCCAGATTCTTCCATAGACACACTAAGAGTTTTATTGTTGTTTATTATTATTTATTTTAAGGAAGGAGACCTGATGAACTGAGACTTATTTTTAAAGGGTCTGGTTTGTTTTGTTTTGTTTTGTTTTGTTTTGTTTTGAATTTCTGGGCTAGCAAGATGGATGGGTGGTGAGGGTACTTGCTGCATGCCTAAGTTTGAAATGCAAGATCCACACAATGGAAGAAGAGAATCAAGCTATCCTCTGGGACACACACACACACACACACACACACACACACACACACA
>JADRCD010236559.1:2938-28766 GCA_019843815.1 Montemys delectorum | reverse complement strand
CTGTAGTATAATATGGTCCATTTGGGGCTGAACATTTTGGAGTCTCTTATTCTCTGCATTTTGGTCAGTGGTGATCTGTGTTCGTTGCCATTCAGTACAGAAAGAAGCTTTTCTCATAAGGGCTGGTACATGCAGTAATCTATGGGTATAATAACAAGCCAGTAGGAGCTAGTTTAATATTGTGACCATATAGCACAGTAATATGAGTTCTCCTCTACGGCCTATGGCTTGATTAAGTACAGAATTTTGGCCCAATTAACAGTGCCAGGGATGGGTTTCATCTTAAGAATTGGGCCTGAAAGCCATATAAAAATTGGTTGGTTCCTTCCATGACACCTGTACTACCATTGCACCAGTGGGCATGTCTTGCCCAGCTGGTTATTTTTGTAGCTTGCAAGGTTCATAGATGGATATGAGTAATGATTATTTTTCTCCTCCAGCAGCATGTGTAGCACCATCTAGCATCCCGTAGATATAAAGCTTCCAGGTCAGTGCCTGGTTGATTTCTCCACACTGTATGACTCAGGTATGAGGTGTCTTTGGTGAAAGGGTCTTACTGTCAGGGCATTGATACTAGCCTGTGATAGTTGTAAGACAATGGGACCTCATTGGCTAACAACTCCCCAAAATATAACTACCTATTCCTGTTACTGGGCTTTTTGTTAGCCTGTGGCATCTAGTAGGGACACTGTTGACTTCTTACAGGGTAACTCCATTTAATTCATACTTATATTTCAGGCTTTTGTCACTTTTCACCTGTACTATTGTGAACTTCTGTCTAGTTGCCCTACTGTTACTATTGCTCTCTTACACATTCTATTTTCAACAAGCAACCTAGAATGAAATCAATATACTCCTCTAAGTGAAGCCATTCTCCCCTCTGCCCCAATATATACTTTATTATATGTCATTGTTCCCAAGGTATCAGCTCTCCAAAGGGTAACTCACCAACTTCAAACAGATGAGACAATGTCATTATCTTTTTGTTATTATTAACACTACTTCAAATTGAATAACTACGTTTAATCACTGCAATACCTATGGCATACAATTCAAAACTGTAGAAGGTCATAAAAACTAAACAGCTGTGAGTTGATTCCACAGGTTATCCTTTACAGCAAAGTAGGTGTGCCCACATAGAAGAGGATTTGTGATTTATGTTTTAATTTTAATTTCTTATTCTGAAAATTTTCAAGGTGCATTTTCTCTGTAGGTTGTAGCTATATTTAGGTAACTGACATTATTCAGTACATGGAATATGCTGAGAGATTGCTGTGTCCACTCTTATATGCTTCCTAGGCAAGACTGAGCCCAGCAGCTTAAATAAACCTTGATTGATAATTTTGTCTATGCCTCTTCTGACTAAAGGAAGCACCCAGTTCTAACAAAATATCTCCTGGAAAAAAGCTCACAATTTTAACAAAACTTGGCATTTATGCCTTTTAAAAAATTCTTCTTTTCCTTCATACCTTACATGAAGAAAATTGAAGTTTGCCTTTCTGAAATGCACTATGGAATTTGGTTGGATTCTGTAACATATTCATATAGTTATATTTAGAAATGTTTTCAATCCATATAAATCCTCCCAACAGAAAAGAAACCAATATTTTTTTATATTTTTAAAAATTTCTACCTTTTATTTTGATATTATGCATAGATCCAGTGTATTAGGAATATAGTTAACCCCTTCTACTCTTTTTGAACTTCTTTGTCTTCCCAACCAGTCTCTCTCCTAATTTCATGCTCCCTGCCTGTGTGTGTGTGAGTGTGTGTGTGTGTGTGTGTGTGTGTGTGTGTACAGAAATCTTGCACAGGTAGCCACAACTACTATGTGTTCATAATTGTTACAGCCGTGCTATATCCAGAAGACAGCATTCCATAGCCTCCCTCCCTATGGACTAAATCATATAAGCTTTCCTCTTCCTCTTCCATGTTGTTCACTGGGTCTTGGAGAAGATGATGTAGATATCCTGTTTAGAGCTAAGTAGTCAACCAGTTGTGGATCTCTGTAGGTAATCCTTGCTCATGGCAAAGAGAAGCTTCTATGCCCAAAGCTGAGAACAGCCCTAGTCGACAAACAAACTTTAAGGGGTTAGAAAATAAGGATGGCTGTACTTCTATTTGGTAGGTAGTAACTAAGAAGCCAATGTTTCAAACTCTTAAAAGCTAATTCTCTTTAAAATGAAATAAACAAGTAAAAATAAATAAAAATCCCAAATGGGAAAAATAATTAACTTTTGATCATATAAACATTAGCTTCTCAGATATGGGTCTCTTTAAGGCAGAGCTCTACTTTGCCGTTGCCTTCAGGTCCCAAGAGGGAATTTATAAATACTTAATTCAGATCACTTGGACTGTTATTATCAATTTTCATTTTCAATTCATGTAAGTTCTACCATAGGTATAAAAGTCTAACAGTAATACAATAATCATGTGGAATAAATTCAATTTTCTTCATACCAAAGTTGATGTTATTAACCACTAGTTAATAACTAGTTGTAAGTGAAAAAATTATTACATTTTTATTAAGTTAATATATTAATATAAATGATATTCCTCACTCTTGTTGCCAAATAAAAGCACAATATATTTTGCTATTAAGAACAGTAATCATAATCTTCATTTTATTCCAAAATCTTCATTTAGTTGGTTCAGCATGACTTTTAAAACTAAAAGAAAACCAGAGGATTGAGTTTAACATCTGCTTGGCTACAGGCTATGTTAAAGCATAAGTTTCATATATTAGCTTCTCTCGTGTATTTGAACAGGCACAGTTTTGAGCGACAACCTGTGAGCTCAGGAATGTATAGTAATGAAAACTCAACACCATTATAAAGTTAATTCAGTTCACCCTCTCCTTATGCTTAGTTGTTAATACTGGCCTTCTAGAAAGATCATCACCAGACAAGGTTAATCTCTAACTATCGAAATGTCAGAGCAGAGGGCCACGTTTTCAAGATTTTGTATGCATTAATAGTCAAAAATGCTGCTCTGAAAACTACCAAGCATAAATAAGAAGATCAAATGTCCTGAGAAAAGGGATGAATATTTGCCAAATACCTGAAAAGTGCTGGTGATTGTAGTCTTTGTGTTATACATCCCAGAACTTCATGTTCTTATCAATATTTATATAATCATTCCCAAGGGAAGACCATATCTGGCACAAGAAATTTGTATCAGAGGAAATTCATTATAGAGAAAGGTGATTTTTCTAAAATTTCTTCATAATTTCCCTTTGGGCCCCTCTCCTTTATTTTTCAATTCTAGGTAAAGTAAAAGAAAAAAAACCTCACAGTCTACTTAATATTTGCTAAAGTATAATAAAAATGTGATGTTTTCACTCATTTTCTATCTTTCCTGAGGGGCAATTGGAATAGGTTGATGGAAAAATATATATTTTGTTTTATAAAGCACTATTTCTTAAAAGAATCTTCAGATATGAAGTAGATACATTGAATGAAAGAAAAAACTCAGGTTGAAGTGGCTAGCTGACACTGTTGCCTTGTGTGGACCATACAGATATGTCCTTGGTATTGCTATAGCAACATAAAACCAGTGCTCTCAACTATGAATGTATGTGATGGTGTTAATTTATTTTCATGGCTATCCACAACGAACAAGCTGAATCATCCATAAAGTTCAGCATTGGATTGTGCAAGAGTTAAAGATAAAAGATAATAAACTTAGGAACTTCATGTTAGAGATAGACAGTCAGAGAACAAAAATCATTTGGCTACAGTTACTTTTTGAAGGCTAGGACAAGATGAGTGTAGCATAATTCACCTCCAGGAGAAAAATGTCCATTACAGAAGAACTGTGAATGCCTAGGGCCACTTCTAAACTTCAGGAAATGTGGTGATCTGACTGTGCCCAAGGAAGCAGGATGCAGCTTCCAGATCACTGGGACATTTGTCAATGCCTTCAGAATGGTGGGTAATATACAAAGCGCTAAATTGTTCTTTTGTGGTTGGATCCTGTTGACTTGTGAGACACTTATATGAGTTGATCCTGATTCAAAATAATTTCCCTAAACATTTTGTCTGTTGTCTTAGATAGAACTTAGAAGGGGCAAAACAGTATCTAGAAGTTACTGACCACAGCCAACCATTGAACTGAGCATGGGGCCCCCAGTGGAGGAGCTAGAGAAAGGACTGAAGGAGCTGAAGGGGTTCGCAACCCCATAGGAAGAACAAAAATAGCAACCAACCGGGGCTTCCAGGGTCTAAACCACCAACCAAGGAGTACACATGGAGGGACCCATGGCTCCAGCTGTAATGTAGCAGAGGATGGCTTTGTTGGGCATCGGTGGGAGGAGAGGCCCTTGGTCCCAGGAAGGCTCGATGCCCCAGTGTAGAGGAATGCGAGTGCAGGTAGAAAGGAGTGAGTGGGTGAGTGAGTGTGTGAGTGGGTAAATGGATGGGTGGGTGGGTGGGGCTACACCCTCATAGAAGCAGGAGGAGGGGGAATGGGATAGGAGTTTTCAGGGGGGAATTGGAAAAGGGGATACCATTTGAAATGTAAACAAATAAAATATCCAACAAAAAAAAAGTTACTGGCCAATAATTAGCCACTCTACTGGCTGCTCCCAGCTTCAAAAGTCTGCCCCCTGCTCAATGGCCTGACTTAATTCCTTGGACTTGGATTCTCACCATTGCTCTTGTTTAAGCCTTCTTCTCTTTTGACTTCCCTTTAGATTTAATAATTTGCTTCAAACCTGTGTGTGAGAGCATCCCTGGGTCAGTGGTTCTCCTCCACTCTTGCTCTTACCTTAGGTGTCATATGTCATAATCGCCCTCAGTTTCTCTGAAGGACCAGAAGCTTCTGGTAGTCAAAAGCATCTTATTCATTCTTATTCATTCTTCTCTCCCTTTCCTTCAAAGCTTGTGTTTTGTCTCCACTTTCCTGACACTACTTGTAACCTAGGAGGCAACTTCTGGGGCCATTTTGGGTGCTGTTCCAGGCGTTTAGAGTTCTGAAATAAATATGGCATAGGCACTTACTTCTTTTGTGCCTGAGATGCTTTTGTTAGGTTATTTTACTGATCCCTCTTGGCAACCCTGTGGTGTAACTGTTATCATCACCGCTTTGTACAATTAGAGAAATCAGGATCAAAGCAGCAGAGGCTTGCTAAAGTTAAACAAATTGCTAAGAAAGAAAATCAAGATTCAAATATAGAGCTGTTTCATTAAAAAAAAAACTACTCTTTGACCTATATACTCTTTTAATCTTATCCAAAGAATTCTCCCAGTGCCTCCAATTAAAAGAACCCCCAATCAAGAGATATGAGGCATGAAGGTTCAGGAAAGGACATCATTAGACTCAAGTGGCTCCATACAGGCACCGGCTATAGAGTACCTGGGTTGCTCCTGTCTAAGGCTAAGTCCCTTTCTCGATGAAGATCCAGGTCTCCAATTTCATAGTTTTCATCACACTCAGGCTAGCTTTAATTAATCCTGTCTCCCACACACTTGATGAAAACAGACCTTTGCAATGCCACAGGCAGAAGTCCTGCAGGTCACTGCAGTTCTGAAATGTGATCCTGCTTCTCTTTTATGAGTATTTATGATACTCTTGAGTTTTAACAAGGCTTCAAGTAAAGCAAATGAGAGTCCTGGCTAATGAGAGTTCTTCATACTCTGTGTAAATCAGACAGCATCTGGAGAATCTTATGTGTGTTGCAAGAAACCTTTGTTGACACCTTTCTTAAGAACATTAGCCAATTTTTTTGGCATAAAGTGCTCATGCCAACTAAATATCATTCATTCTATCCATGGTCTGTGTTTCAGTACAGTTGCTTTAATGTCAAAAACATTGTGACAAGGCTGTGTTGATCTATGAAAGCCCTTTGATCTGGTATATAAAATGACTTTTTAAAAGGTGATAGTATGCATTTAGTTATAGTTCATATTACTGTGTTTCTTAATCACCCCAATGTTGACATTTCTGAAACCAATTCCCTGGAGCAAATTGCTTGGATGTAGATTAGAAAGTTCTCATGCATGTGGTCTTTGGTTGCTAAAACCAGGGTAGGGTCTTCCAATTTTAGATAATTCTAGAAACACATCAGTGTACCAAAAGCAACTAGGAGAACAAAGAGCAAAAAATTATTCCATACTTCAGAATACTGGATGTCTGTGTCCCCAAACTAGGTGTAGACAGTAAAATCACATCTTTGCTAGTGCAAAGTCAAACTAAGCCTGACCAAGGAGACTATGGAAGTTATTTCTAAAACTATGCCTTCTTGCAACAAAACAAGCCAAGGGATTTATTCCAGGAACCTAAGCATACTCTCTTTGAGGGAGGGTACATTGCTAACCATGCTCAGTTACAGAGGACACCTGTAAGTGTTGTCTGATTAAGGTTATTGCTCAGGAAGAAATGACAAAGGACATATTTCAGGACATGTGGTGCTCACAGTCATATATTTGAAAGTTTAGAATAGCAGAGGAGACAATTTTGGGCATGCTCAGTTTACAATATAAAGATGAAAGGCAAGAGTACCTCTGGGCCTGGACAGATTTTTTTCTAAACCATGTTAGCTAAAATAAAGAAAAATATTCTTGAACTATAGATGAATATGAAAGTTTGCTTCAAAAGGTGACTACCTTGCTCAACAGCTAACAAAACTACAAAAGCAAACATGAGGGGCTTACTGTGTAGAAGAACACAGCAGAGAGAGGGAAAGAACAGGGCCTCTCTGAATGAACAAGGCTATCTCTGTTTTCCTACAATAGGAACATTTGATTTTTTTCAATTTCTATTGATTTGTGATGTCTGAATGTAGTTCATTATGAATATGGTTAAGGGCTCAAATTGAACTCTTTAGTCTTATTTAGAAGGTTTTATAATCCAGTGTGTGAATAATCTTTTAAAGTTTCCTGTGTTAATGAAGTTTTCTTTTGCTTGAGGAGTAGGGTTTTGGATGGCCCTACTTTTCATTCTCTTCTCCTTAGCCTTCAAGGGGTCTAACTGAAGACTGTAGACAATTTTATCTGGGAATGGAAGAATGAGAAAAACCAGCCCGTGCTTGGGAATCTGTAGCAGAGGAATCTATATAATTACCGTCAGAGACAGTGCTCCCAAGAGGGAAAAGCTGCTTTCATGTTTACATGCCTTGGGTGTAGCTGAGGGGGTAGGGCCAGAACTTCACAGCAGAGAAACGAAAGGCTGCCCAGTATTCCATGGATCTTAAAGCAGGCCTTTGACTATCTCCTAGAAGTGTGTGTGTGTGTGTGTGTGTGTGTGTGTGTGTGTGTGTGTGTGTGTGTGTATGCTACCAAGACAAGCAAAGAGTTAAAAGAAAGCCTTAGGGTTCTCTCTATCTCTCTGTCTCTCTGTCTCTGCCTCTGTCTCTCTTTCTCTCTCTGTCTCTCTGTCTCTCTCTTTGTCTGTCTCTCTCTTTGTCTGTCTGTCTGTCTGTCTGTCTGTCTCTCTCTCTCTCTCTCTCTCTCTCTCTCTCTCTCTCTCTGTGTGTGTGTGTGTGTGTGTGTGTGTGTGTGTGTGTGTGTGTGTCTCCCTCTCTCTCTCAAATAGACCTTTTCCTCACATAATATATCCTAATTATGGTTTTCCCTCCATCTACTCCTCCCAGTTGCTTCCCACCTCCCCTTCCATACAGATATACTCCCTTTCTCATTGGAAAGTGAGCAGGTTTCTAAGGGATAATAATAAAACACAATAAAATAAAATATAGTAAGACAAAGCAAAAATTATCACAACCTAGTTGGACAAGAGAAACAGCCAGAAAGGAAAGATCCCAAGAGAAGGCACAGCTATCAGAGACTCACTTGTTTGCACACGCAATAATCTGAAACTGAAAGTCATACTATGTACCCAAAGAACCTGGAACAGACCCAGGCAGGCCCTGTGCATGCAGCCTCAGTCTCTGAGAGTTCAGGAACTTTGCTTATGTTGAATTACAGGGCCTTGTTTCCTCAGTGACTTCAACCCCTCTGGCTCTTAGATTTTTTTTCTGCCTACTTTTCCTCTAGAATTTCTCATTCCTACTGGAAGGATTTGATAGAGACATTCTAAAAGGGCTGAGCATTCCAAAATATCTCAGTCTCTGTATAATGTCTTGCTTTTGGTCTCTATATTTATTTGTACCTGCTGCAGAAGGAAGCTTCTCTGATAATAGATGAGCAAGGCCCCAATCACAAATACAGCAGAATGTTATTAGAAGTCATTTTATGCCTACTTTTCCACAATAGTAGTATTTGGCTTTATCTTATGTCCTTGGGCTATCTAGTCTCCAATTTTAGATAATTCTAGAAACACATCATCCTACCAAAAGCAACTGAGAGAACAAAGAGCAAGAACAAATTCAATGTTTCAGGATACTGGATGTCTGTAACCCCAAACTATGCATGGACAATAAAATCACATCTTTGATAGTGCAAAGTCAAACTAAGCCTGTGGTTCTTGGTCACACAAGCAGTATTGGGTATGAGTTCATGGGCCTTAAGTCAAACAGATATTAACTACTCTCAGAGGCTCTGTGCTATCACTGATCTAGCATATGTTGCAAGCAGGACACCCTTGTGGATCAAAGAGTTTTTGGATGGCTTGGTTTTGGATACACTTCTCCTCTGGTAGTATGTAGATTACCTTTCTTCTCCAAAGATGCTAAAATGTGGGATGAAGGCTCTCTGTAGGCACTAGTTCAACTTGTCTATGTTCAATGAGTTGCATAGGTGTTGTCTTCAGCAATAGGACCTTGCTGTATACTTCTGTAAAGCAACCAATTGTTTTAGCAATAGCCAGGATTGTTTGGGGATTCCCATGCGACTCTTTTGGGCAACAGTTCAATTTGATGTAACCCAATCCTTGTACTGGTACCAAGAGATGGCCAGATGAGACTGTGTCTCCCCATAATTTCTTGATTTAATTTAGATTGTTTCATATGTGGGTATGGGTGTGTGTATGTACATATATTCCATATATATCATACATATATATTATATATGGATGCTTCTACTGTATTTGATTTCACACTATCCCTCAAATGGTCCTTAATTTTAGCTGTCTCTCCCTGTATACTTTCTTATCCCCCTCTTCCCTTTCTCCACTCACCTGATTGTTCCAGTCTAGATCTCCGAATTCACACAAAGCTATTTATTCAATTTTTCTTTCCTAACAAGATCTATCTCTTCCCTCTAGTCCCTTACTCTATAGTTTACCCTTGTGATTCTAAAGATTTTAGTTTGGTTATCATTGACTTAACAGCTAATGTCTATACATAAGGAAATACATATCATCTTTCTGGATCTGGGATATCTCACTCAGGATGAATTTTTTTTTTTTAGTTTTACCCATTTACTTGTGACTTTCTTGATGTCAGTTCTTTCAATCACCAAGTAATACTCCATTGTGTAAATGTACCACATTTTCTTTATTCATTCTATTGTTGAAAGACATCTAGGTTGCTTCTAATTTCTGGCTATTATGAATAGAACAGCAATGAACATGCTTGAGCAAGTGACTTTGTGGTAGGATGAAGTGTTCTTTTAGTGCCCAAGAGTGGTATAGCTAGATTTTGTAATAGATTGATTTAGAGAGAAAATATAGCCTCTGTCTTTGGCACTGTATGATGTGAACCGTACAATGTTCTCCTCCTCAAAGTGTACTGGAGGTCTATCTGTGTTGGTACAGACTGAAGAGAAAATTCCTGTGTCCAATTTCACTTTCTTCACTCTCTCAAAGCTGACACAAGTGAACTTGGACATGCCTTAGCTTGTAAATGTATTATTACAGGTAAACTTTATCATAAAAGTCACTCAGGATTCAATTGATTTTTAGATGTCCAATTGAATACAATGGCTCAGCATTCTTTTCTTAATTTTTACAAAATTCACCATTCATTTAAAATATACCAGAGAATCTTGGTAGGTGCGGTGTCTTCATCACTGTAGAGACATAGTTTTCCTTATGCAGATAGCTTATCAGATTTGTCTTCCCCAAAATCTACACACAAGTAATAATGAGATCTTGACCCAGTTAGTGTATAAGACTTTGTTTCAGTTGTTTGGTTATGCTTTTTAAAATTTCACACTGAAAAGGGAGTGAAAGCTTAAATACAGAAAGTAAGGACTATAGATACCTCAAAGTATCCAGCATTAAGTTCATGCTATGTTAGGACCACTGTAATGTGCAGTTCCCAAAAATGTCATCCCATGTTTATATAATTCCCAACATTGTCTATATGTTTATTACAAAACTTGTAGGAATGACATGATAGCTCCTACAGAATAGTAAAAAAAAAAATACTGCCCATCAATCCTTTGTGCGATTTGTAATGAGTATCATTTTCTGAAATTATGCTTTATTATATTTTCTTTAGGGGAAGAATAAGGATTTAATGACTTTGCCAGTGCCAATTTGCAATTGACAATTCTCTACTAAGGGTGTGAACTTGTATTAGGTGTTGATTTATGGCAGGCCCAGAAATGGTATTCATCTTTGGTTTAGAGCCTAATGAAAGTGAACTGAGGGAGAGCTTTCCTGCTGGCTGCATTTTACCAGAATGCTGTTTTGTAGGTTTGTAGATTAGAGAATCCCCCTATAACAATACAGAAATGCTGCTTCAGAGAAAGTCTAGTGGAGAGGAGATATGCCACGAATCTTTAACATTTGTATTTTTATTACAGTGACAATAGTCATTATTTGGGAGTAAATTTTAAATTAAAAAACAGTTCATGATCTTTAATTTACGGTGTACAGGTAGAAAGAGGGAGAGATGAGCAATGATGTTGCTCAGAGCAGGGAGCCTTCAGTGTGTCAGCTCTGCCAGTTTTATTGGCAGCAAGACTAGGCGTTGGCACTCTGAAGCTGCTGCCTTGTGTGGTCAGCATGGTATGGTCACAACAAAATGTCATTGCTGTCAAAATGACCTAGTCAAAATGATCTACTATATGCAACACTGCTCTGGGTTTACTCGTTCATGTCTAAAATATTTTCACTTCATTTTTGTTTTTTAAAAAAATCTGATATAAAATTACGTTGCCTTCTATATATACATCCCCACTCAGTTTCTTCTAGTTCCTACTTCAATCTGTGGAAATTTTCTAGTTATCTTATATAGGTTTGCTTATTTTTAGCAACAGCAGATTTAGCAAAGCCTGTAGCCTATACTGTATTTCAGACACTTTAAGCGTTCTCATGTATAGACTTGTTTAATTCTATACAATCTATAAGATACAAGATGAAGAATTTAGTTTTATTTTTATATTGAAGGTTGGGAAACTGAGAAATCAAGAGGCTTGTTAGGTATATGGCCCAAGATCACAATTACTAAGTCACAGATATGACTTATATCCATACAGTATTCTATATTTTACTGTATCGTGACATGTACCGTAGAAGAAGAAGGATGCATGGCTCTTGTCTTCTCCATCCACTATCCTACTCTTATTCATTGGCTAACACTATACACATGTATAGTGTAAGCAGATCTTTCTCCCTTTCTGTCTTGTATTATTGTTAATACGATAGATCATTTTGAGGTATATTTGATTAATGGACTCTTAGATTAAATTGGTGTTGAGCCCATCCATTTATGTGTTGGTGTTTTAACTTCCCAGACTTTAGAATATTTATATATCCTTAGAGACAGACAGCCTTTAAAGAGATAAGGTTAAGGCTTAATGAGGTTATGAGTAGGCCCTAATCCAGTCTGTCACTATATGAATAGTTTGGACAACAGAGAAATATATTAATTTCAGAGATTAATTTTGACAGTAAAAGACTCTATGGAGATAACACCTGAATGTGGTTCTGTGCAAGTCAGGGGGAGGGGTCTTAGAATTCCAACCTACTAAAAAAATCAATCGTGGACTTGGAAAATGAAAATGAATGCCTGTTAAGTCCCCCAGCCTGTGACATTTTGTTGTGGTATCTCTAACAAATTAACACAGTTGACAGATCTACTCATGAGTCAACATGTCCATGTACAATATATTTTAAAATATATCTATTTTAGACTTGTACTCTATAAAGCTAAGTTTTTCTGTGTCACTGGTAGGCAAGGAGTTTATTCAATATTACCTAAAGCTTTGATCATTGTGTGTGAGCAGAACACATGGTCATATGAATCTCTATAACATTCTAATAATTGCCACTACTTGTCTTACACAGACTGCTTTCTAGTGTATGCACTGAATGGATATAGTAAATGAGCTTCTATTGACATTTATAAGCAAAACTTTTATTTAATTTCTTGAAATAAAACAACTCATTCTTTTTCTTTTGAAATCTTTAGCATGTTCTTATTATTGTAATGATATGGTAGTGAAGAAATGTTGGGTCAAAGCAAGACTGAAAATCAGCAGGGCAACTCTATATTCTGAATCTCCAACTCTTATGTCCTAGTGTTTCCTAGAACTCTAACTCCTTCCGGATTTGTGACTGCAACAGTTTTCTCTTGGACATTTTTCACATCCTGTTAGCAACACTCCTTGACAGATATCCTATAACTCTGGCATCTCTAACATCTTAGGGTCTCTAACACACCCCAGGCTTTATAGTCACAGCTTCATTCAATGGCCTTTCCAGGCCTCTCTAAAGGGACTGCACTGCCAAATCCTTAGCCTCAGTGGCTTTTTTAACCGCATAGAAAGACTCCATACACCTTTCATGTATCCTTCTTAACTCTAAATTCCAAAGTATATGGCAGAAACTGCCAAGATCTGTTGCCTACTTGGGTTGAAACATTGCTCCTCCATGACTTGCATTTGCATAAGTTTGATATTACATTTTCTAGGCTCAGGAAATCCATAAGGCTTGTTCCTGTCACAGGTTGTAGATTAGATAGCTGATGTCCTGCCTTGAGAGTACCATTCCTCTTCTCCCATTTTGAATCCGGTCTTGTTTAACCTTTTTGTCTCCTTACACACAGAACTTGATTCCAAGTTATATTTGCTGGTATTCTTTTTCTCCTCAAACTACATTTTGTATTTCTTTTTGCCCCACTTGCAATTTTTTATTATACATCTACATAAGAATGATCACTAATAACAATAAGATACAGATAATACCAGGTTGTCTTGAAATCTCCTCTGCTAATTAAAATTCTTCAATTTAGCCTCCAGCAAAGTTTTAGGACAAGGACAAAAAAGCAGCCGAGTTCTTTGCAAAACTATCATGAGAATGGTCTCTAGGCCAGCTGCTCATATCATTCCTCTCTGAAACCTCTTGAGCTGGGGCCCACCTTACTCTCAGCACTTCTATGTTCCCAGCTCCTACTAGAATGGTTCAGTAACCCCTGCTTAAAATGTTAACCACTTTTCTAGTCCAAAGTCTCAAAGTTGTCCATAATCCTCCAAACACCATGGTGAGGGCTGTCAGAGCAACACCCCACTTCCTAGTACCAACTTCTCTGTCTTAGTTACCTTTCTGTTGCTGTGAAGAGATATATGGCCATGGCAACTCTTAAAAAGGTAAGTGTTTAATTGGGAGGTTGCTTACAGTTGATGAAAGTAAGTCTATGAAAATTGTAGCAGGAAGCAGACAGGCACAGTGCTAGAGTAGTAGCTATGAGTTTAATGTCATTATATATAGGCAGCAGGCAGAGAGAGAGAGAGAGAGAGAGAGAGAGAGAGAGAGAGAGAGACTGGGTGTGACACAGGCTTTTAAAACTACAATGCATACTCCCAGTGACAAACTTTCTCCAACAAGGACACATTTATTCCACCAAAGCCATACCTGATACTCCTTCCAGACAGTTAATCAAGTGGGGATTAATCATTAACCTGAGACTTTTCATTCAAACCATTACACCTACCATTCTGGACTCCTCCTTTAAAACTGTAAGTCAAAATAAATTATTTCCTCTATAATATACTTTGGTCATGATATTTTATCCCAACAATAAAAACTGACTAATATAGGACATTATTTCAACTTTCTTATAGTTTTTACTTTTTCTTTGTTCCTTAATAGATGATATTTTCTGGAGAAAGTACCATGAACTTCTGAACAAAGCATATATTCTGAGATCTCTGTTAGGTCCATTTGATTCAGAGTTTCACTTAACCCCAATGCTTGTCTTTAATTTTTGTTTGGATCATTTAACCATTGGTGAACTATTGAAATTTCCCAGTATTATTGTGTTTGGGCTAATTCATGACTCCACAAATAAGAGTATTAAGTACAGTTGTGTTTGGTGCATTTGTGTTTAGAATTATAATACCTTCTGAATAAGTTGTTCCCTGAATGGGCATGAAGTGACCCTCTTTATGTGCCTGGACTAATTTTAGTTGGATGTCTGGCTTGTCTGGTATTAGAATAGCTATGACATTTGTTCCCTGGTTCTATTTACTTAGAGCATTGTTTTCTATTCTTTTTTTATTGGATGTTTTCTTTATTTACATTTCAAATGTGATCCCCTTTCCTGGTTCTCCCCCAGAAACCACCTATCCCATTCTCCCTTACCTCTGCTTCTATAAAGGTGTTCCCCAACCCACCAAACCACTCCCATCTCCCTGCCCTGGCATTCCCCTACACTGGGGCATTGAGCCTTTACAGGACAGAGGGCATCTCCTCCCATTGATGACCGACAAGGCCATCCTCTGCTACATATGCGGCTGGAGCCATGATTCCCTCCATGTGTACTCTTTGGTTGGTGGTTTAGTCCCTGGGAGCTCTGGAGGGTCTGGTTGGTTAATATTGTTGTTCTTCATATGGGATTGCAAATCCCTTCAGGTCCTTCAGTCCTTTCTCTAACCCCTCCATTAGGGACCCCATGCTCAGTCCAATGGTTGGCTGTGAGCATCAGCCTCTATATTTGTCAGACTCTGGCAGAGCTTCTCAGGAGACAGCTATATCAGGATCCTGTCAGCATGCACTTCTTGGCATCAACAATAGTGTCTGTGTTTGATGACTGTATATGTGATAGATCCCCAGGGCGGGGAGGGAGGCAGTCTCTGGATGTCCTTTTTTCCTTCAGTCTCTGCTCCACACTTTGTCTCTGTATTGCCTCCATGAGTATTTTGTTCCCCCTTCTAAGAAGAACCAAAGCACACACTCTTTTGTCTTCCTTCTTCTTGAGCTTCATGTTGTCTGTGAATTGTATCTTGGGTATTCTGAGCTTTTGGGCTAATATCCACTTATCAGTGAGTGCATACCATGTGTGTTCTTTTGTGATTGGGCTACCTCACTAAGGATGATATTTTCAAGTTCTAGCCATTTGCCTAAGAATTTCATGAAGTCATTGTTTTTAATAATAGAGTAGTACTCCATTGTGTAAATATACCACATTCTCTGTATCCATTCCTCTGTAGAAGGACATCTGGGTTCTTTCCAGCTTTTGGCTATTGTAATTAAAGCTGCTATGAACATAGTGGAGCACGTGTCCTTATTACATCTATATGCCCAGGCATGGTATAGCTGGGTCCTCAGATAATAATATGTCCAATTTTCTAAGGAACCATCAAACTAATTTCCCACCAACATTGGAGGAGTGTTCCTCTTTCTCCATATCCTTGCCAGCATCTGCTGCCACCTGAGTTTTGATCTTAGCCATTCTGACTGGTATGTGGTGGAATCTCAGGGTTGTTTTGATTTGCATTTCCCTGATGACTAAGGATGTTGAACATTTCTTTAGATGCTTCTCAGCCATTTGGTATTCCTCAGTTGAGAATACTTTGTTTAGCTCTGTGCTCCATTTTTAATAGAGTTATTTGGTTCTCAGGAGTGTAAGTTCTTGAGTTCTTTGTATATATTGGATATTAGCCCTCTATCAGATGTAGGATTGGTAAAGATCTTTTCCCAATCTGTTGGTTGCCGTTTTGTCCTATTGACAGTGTCCTTTGCCTTATAGAAGCTCTGCAATTTTATGAGGTCCCATTTGTTAATTCTTGATCTTAGAGCATAAGCTATTAGTGTTCTGTTCAGGAAATTTTCCCCTATGCTCATGTGTTCGAGGCTCTTCCCCACTGTCTCTTCTATTAGTTCAATGTATCTGGTTTTATTTGAAGGTCCTTGATCCATTTGGACTTGAGTTTTGTACATGGGTTGATTTGCATTCTTCTACATGCTGACATCCAGTTAAACCAGCACCATTTGTTGAAAATGCTGTCTTTTTTCCACTGGAAGGTTTTAGCTCCTTTGTCAAAGATCAAGTGACTATAGGTGTGTGGGTTCATTTATGGGTCTTCAATTCTATTTCATTGATCTTCCTGCCTGTCTCTGTACCTATACCATACAGTTTTTTATCACTATTGCTCTGTAATACAGCTTGAGGTCAGGGATGGTGATTCCCCAAGAAGTTCTTTTATTGTTGAGAATAGTTTTCATTATCCTAGGTTTTTTGTTATTCCAAATGAATTTGAAAATAGTTCTTTCTAACTCTATGAAGACTCTTGGTTAGAGTCACACCAAGGTATTTTATATTATTTGTGATTATTGTGAATAGTGCCATTTCCCTAATTTCTTTCTCAGCCTGTTTATCCTTTGAATAGAGGAAGGCTACTGATTTATTTGAGTTGATTTCATATCCAGCCACTTTGCTGAAGTTGTTTATCAGGTTTAGGAGTTCTCTGGTGGAATTTTGGGGGTCACTTAAGTATACTATCGTATCATCTGCAAATAGTGATATTTTGACTTTTTCCTTTCTAATTTGTATCCCTTTGACCTCCTTTTGTTGTCTAATTGCTCTGGCTAGGACTTCAAGTACTGTATTGAATTGGTAGGGAGAGAGTGGGCAGCCTTGTCTAGTCCCTGATTTTAGTGGGATTGTTTTCTATTCTTTTATCCTAAGGTGGTATCTACCTTGTACTATGAGTTGTGTTTCTGAGAGCAAAGGGAGGAATCCTGCATACTAACCTAGTCTGCTACTCGGTGACTTTCTTTTGGTGAATTAACTATGTTTTAATCATGGGAACTTGGAATCTGCATTTAGGATATTGATTGTCTTTTTGGTGTATGGTTTTAGCCCATGAGACCTGAATACAAATGTAGAGTGATGGCTGGGTGGCTTTAAGGGGGCAGAGCTGAGACTGAGGTAACTGGAGGTTCAAGAAAGTGACTTCTAATACTTCCTGATCCTGCCTTGTAAGAAGTTGACATACAGGACTGGAGATGGGGAGGGATAGGCTATAGGTGAGATTTCTTAGCAGGCCTGAGCCTGAAGGATTACATGGAGCAGCTGTGGTGTACTAGAAATGGCAGCAAGACTGACCGGAGTCCTGTGGCAAGGGTGCTATCACTTACTGGGGCCAGACAGACTATATGTAGCAGCTGCAGGTGGAGCAAATTAGTTTCTGGCTTACTTTTCAGGGATGTTTAGTAAGTATGTGTAATGGCTGCTATGAGACACAGGCATGATCTTAGGTGGGGATAGAGTCACTTATTATGGTAAGAGGAATGCTATGGATTGAATGTTATGCTTTCTGACTTAGAAATTTCTCCCTATACTTGGGTCTACCAGAATTTTTTATCAAGAAATATATGTAAATATATATATATATATGTAAGTATATGTACAAAATATGAATGAGAATGTTCACTCAAGTGTTTCTCTGTGTTTTTGTTGAATAATTTGGAAGCATTGAGCATTTTTATCAGTTATTTTGAGTTCTGTCTTGAATTTTTTTATTCTCCTTAGGCAGTATTGCTGAAGATTAGAGGGTAGAGAGATTGTCTTAAGACAACTAAATGAGATCAAGGGGATATGCGTCAGAAAGTAAGAAGTCAAAGTGTTAACATGTGATATAATAATATATATATATATATGTATATATATATATATATACATATACTCAAAAAATTCTACCAGAGACCTCCTACAGCTGATAAACACCTTCAGTAAAGTGGCTGGATATAAAATTAATTCAAAGAAATCCATAGTCCTTCATATACAAATGATAAATGGGACAAGAAAAAAATTAAGGAAACAACAGTCACAAATAATATAAAATATCTTGGTGTAACTCTAACCAAGCAAGTGAAAGACCTGTCTGAAAAGAACTCCAAGTTTCTGAAGAAAGAAACTGAGAAAATATCAGAAAATGGAAAGATCTTCCATACTCATGGATCAGTGGATTTAATATAGTAAAAATGGCCATCTTACCAAAAGCAATCTACTGATTCAATGCAATTCCAATCAAAATTCCAACTCAGTTCTTTACAGACCTTGAAAGAGCAATTCTCAACTTCCTATGGAAAAAGAAAAAACCCAGGATAGCTAAAACAAACCTGTACAATAAAAGAACTTCTAGAGGTTTCACCATCCCTGATTTCAAGATGTACTACAGAGCAATAGAAATAAAAAAAAACACATGGAATTGGCATAAAAACAGAGAGGTTGAGCAATGGATTCTAATAGAAGACCCAGAAATAAATAAATCAACACACCTACAGACACCTAGTTTCTTTTTCTTTTTTTAAAGATCTATTTATTTTATATATGTAAGTACACTGTCCTTGTATTCATACACACCAGAAGAGGGCGCCAGATCTCATTATGAGTGGTTGTGAGCCACCATGTGGTTGCTGGGATTTGAACTCAGGACCTTCGGAAGAGCAGTCAGTGCTCTTAACCACTGAGCCATCTCTCTAGCCTAACACCTGCTTTCTGATGAAGAAGCCATCCAAAACCATACAATGGAAAAAAGAAAGCATCTTCAACAAATGGTGCTGGTCTAACTTGATGCCTGGATGTAGAAAATTGAAATGTATCCATATTTATCACCATGAATAAAACTCAAGTCCAAGTGGATCAAAGACCTTAAGATAAAACTAGATACACTAAATCTAGTAGAAGAGAAAATGGGAACTGCCTTGAACACATTGGCATAGGAGACAAAATCCTGAACAGAACACCAATAGTTCAAGGCACTATGATCAACAATTAATGAATAGGACCACATCAAACTAAAAAGCTCTGTAAGGCAAAGAACACTATCAATAGGACAAAATGGGAAAAGATCTTCACTAACCCTACATGTGGTTAATATCCAAAATATATGAAGAACTAAAGAAATTAGATGCCAACAAATCAAATAACCCAATTAAAAAATGGGACACAGAGCTAAACAGAGAATTCTCATCAGAGGAATCTTGAGTGGCCAAGGAGCATTTAAAGAAATGTTCATAAAACAAAACCAAAATAAATAAATAAATAGATAGATAGATAGATAGATAGATAGATAGATAGATAGATAGATAGAAATGTTCAAAGTCCTTAATCATCAGGAAAATGTAAATCAAAATGACTCTGAGATTCCATCTTACACTCATCAAAATGGCTAAAATTAAAGCACATGCTGATTAGGTGATGGAGCAAGAAGAACATCCTCCATCCTCCATTTCTGGTGGGAATACAAACTGGTACAACCACTTTGGAAATCAATTTGGTGGTTTCTCAGGAAATTGGGAATAGTTCTACTACAAGACACAGCTATACCACTCCTGGGTATATATCCAAAAGATGTTCCACCATACCACAGGTACACTTGCTCAACTACGTTAATAGAAGTTTTACTCATAATAGTCAGAAACTAGAAACAACCTAGCTATCTCTCAGCTGAAGAATGGATAAAGAAATTGAAGTACATCTACACAATGGGATACTACTCAGTTATTAAAAACAAGAACATCGGGTTTTGGTTTCTGCAGATGGAATGGATCCCTAGGTGGAATGGTCTCTGGATGGCCTTTCCTTCAGTCTCTGTTCCATTTTTTGTCTCTGTCTTTCCTTTGGACAGGAATTATTCTTGGTTAAAAATTTTGTGATGGGTGGGAGGCCCCATCCCTCAACTGGGGGGCTGTGCCTCTTACTATATAGATGCAGATATCATAGCCAACAATCAGACTGAGTCCAGGGACCTCAATAGAAAAGCTAGGGGAAGGACTGAAGAAGCTGAAGGGTATTGCAACCCATAGGAATAACAATATCACCTAACTAGACCACCCAGAGTTCCCAGGGATTAAACCACAAACCAAAGAGTATACATGAGGAGATCCATGTCTCCAGATCCATATGTAACAGAGGATGGCCTTATCTAGCATCAATAGGAGGGGAAGCCGTTGGTCCTATAGAGACTTGATGCCTCAGCATAGGGAGATGCTAGAGTGGTGAGGCAGGAATGGGTGAATGGGTGGAGGAGTACTCTCATAGAGGCAATGGGGATTTGCAGAGGGGAAACAGGGAAGGAGGATATCATTTGAAATGTAAATTAGTAAAATGACTAATAATAAATTAAAAAGTACAAAGAAAAACAAAAAGAAAAAACAAGGACATCATGAAATTTGCAGGCAAATGGAACTAGAAAATATCATACTAAGTGATGTAACCTAGACCCAGAAAGACATGGTATGTACTCACTTATAAGTGGACATTAGTCATAAAGTACAGGATAACTATGCTACAATCCACGGACCAAAAGAAGCTAAGTAGCAGTAAGGGCCCAAGGGAGGATGCTTGAATCTCATTCAGAAAGGGAAATAAAATAGTTATTAGAGGTAGAAGGAGAGAAGAACTTGGGTGGGAGAGAGGGTGGGGAGGAAAGTGGGGGTGAGGATCAGTTGTGAGGAGGGGGCAGGAGATAACTTAGAAAGAGAACAGAAATCAGTGGGGGGGGGGCATCTCTGGGACAAGCCCAAAACCTGGGAGGCTCCTGAAAGTCTATAGGGGTGACTATAGTTGAGACTTCTAGCAACTGAGGATATGGAGACTGAAGTGGTCACCTCCTATAGCCAGGCAGGACTTACAATGGAGGGAAGAGGACAATAATCCATCCACAAAACCTTTTACCAAAATTTTGTTCTACCTACAAGACGTGAAAAGGTAAAGATAGAGCAGAGATTGGGGGAATAGCCAACCAATAACTGTCCCAACTTGACACCCACCCCACTTGAGAGAGCCAACCCGACACTGTTAGTTTTACTCGTTATGGTTGCAGACAAGAGCCTAGCATACCTGTCTTCGGGGAAGCTTCATATAGCAGCTAATGAATGCAAACAGATGCAGAGACCCACAGCCAAACATTAGGCAGAACTCAGGGAGGCTTGTGGAAGAATGGGGATAAGGACTGAGGGAACCAGAGGGGTCAAGGACAACACGAAAGGATCCTCAGAATCAACTAACCTGGGTCCATGGAGGCTCACAGAGACTAAACCACCAACCAAAGAGCATGCATAGGCTAGACCTAAGTTCCATATGTATTTGTAGCAGATGTACGGCTTGATCTTCACGTGGATCCCCTAACAATTGGAGCAGGGCTTGTCTCTATGTTGCCTGCTTTTGTATTCCCTCCCCCTAGCTGGGCTACCTTAGCTCACCTCAGTGGGAGGGGATGTACTTAGTCTCCATGTGACTTGATATGGCAGGAACAGGTTGATATCCACAAGGATCTTCCCTCTTCTCTGAGGAGAAGGGGAGGGGCTAACTGGAAGGGGAATAGGAGAGTGGGACAGGAAGAATAGGAGGGAGGGGCTGTGATCTGGATGTAAAGTGAATAAATAAATTTTAAAAAAGAAAAGAATGAAAATAATATTCAAATTTATAGTCATAGGATACAGTAATAACAATGGCCTTTGTTCTTTTTGGACACTAGAGGGAATTTAAAAGTGAAATGAGAGGCTGGAGAAATGGCTCAGTAGTTAAGAGTGCTGAATGCTTTTCCAGAGGTCCTGAGTTCAATTCCCAGCAACCATGTGGTGGCTCACAACCATCTGTAATGGGATCCGATGCTCTCTTCTGGTATGTCTGAAGAGACTGACAGTGTACTCATAAATAAAATAAATATTTTTAAAAAAAGAAGAAGAAATGAAGTGAGATGCTGAATAATCAAGATGACTCCTGGAACTCTTGCCAGATTGCCTCATGCTGTAGAGAACCTCTATATAACTATAGCATAATTGTATCACAATTGGCTCCATAGATGTAATCATAGGAACTTGTGTGCAAATTGAATCATATTTTAAGTTCTCCTGGGGAGATGGTTATTGAAAGGAGGCCTGGTGTGAATTGCTTGGGAAAAAAAATGAAGCTTTCATGAAATAGATAATCATTGTTAATTTATTATTAGAAGAAAAGATACACGTAGTTTGTAATCTTCTGTACAGGCAGATACTGTAAACCCGAGGTGTAATTATATTGATGTAATCCATTTTACAAGCCTTGGGAATACAGGTACTCAATAAATGTTTAATTGTCTAACTCTCCCAGGCTAAAGAAATAAACAATTGTTGTGTTTGGGGTTGTATTTCTCTTCCTATTAACCTAATTTAAAAGGCTCACTGTCTGAATCCCATTAGACAGCTCTCCATCTCTATCTATCCATTTCTTTGAGTGTTTGCTATAAGCTAGGCTTAGTAAGAACTCTGGGTGTCAAAACAAAATTAAGACACTGAACTCAAACAATTGGTTATATAATGACCAGATAAGAATCAAATAAGCAAAGAAATGGATGTTATTAGGAGAAGGTGAGTCTTACAGATGGCAGAGAACATCATATAGTAAATATTACTAATAAATAGTCAGATCCATGCTTTTGAATATATGTAGATTCTATTTCTCTACCGTTTTGAAGTTACTCATAGACATTTTACTACCTCTGATTAATACCGAGTGAGTGGAATGGCAAATTGACAGCCAGATATGGGTGCTGGGTTGCTAATATTCAACTCTCCACTCTTCTCCCTTTGATGTAGCAATCAGGAAAGTATATGTGACACAAGGTATCACAAGGCAAAGGAAATTAAAGTCCTGATCTATCACCTTGAAGGTGGCTAGCTGGAAAGCTTCCTTCCTTACACAGAAAGTTGACATCGTAGTAAATTTGGGTTGTCAGCTTGATTGGATCTACAGTCAACAGAGAGGCAAGCCAACTAGGCACAGTTGTGAGGGATTTTCTTGCTCAGGTTGCTGAAATGGAAAAGTGCAAGTTATATGTGATTGAAACCTTTGCGGTGGAGTTCTAAGACAAAAGCTTTTGCCTGCTTGCCTTATCTTGCTAGTGAGTTCACCACCTTCCGGAGTTTGTCTCCCGGGTTTCTGCTCCTCTGCTTCTGTTGCCACTGTTGCTGATTCCTTCCCTCTTGGAATCCACATTCTTTGGACTCTTCCAACATGGACTGAAGACATGCGGCCCTCCAGGATTCACTAATCTTTAGTGTTTGATTCAGACTACAAAGACATCCAGCTGCAAGAACTGACCAACTACCATGTTCTCTACCTCCAGAGTTAAAACAGCTATAGTAGTAGTTGAACTACTAAACTATATCAGGTAAACCAATATAATAAATCTTATTTTAATACAATATTGATTTCATCAATTGTGTTCCTCTAAGGTAGCAATTGTCAACCCAGTGGGGCTGAATGACCCTTTCCTAGGGGTTGCCTAAGATCATCAGAAATATCAGATATTTACATTAGGATTCTTCACTTGTGAAATTATAGTTACGAAGTAGCAATCAAATTAATTTTATGGTTGGGGGGTCACCCCAACCTGAGGAACTGTATTAAAAGGTCACAACATTAGTAAGGTAGAGTACCACTGCTCTGAGAGAACCCTGTTGAATACGTGGATAAAAGAAGCAACAAAAGAAGAAAAAAGGGCCTCAATATTTTCCGTGTTTAAGATTTTTTTCAGTAAAATTATTTTTAATGCAGAAGGCAGAAACTAGTTTGGGGGAAATTAGATATGCTTCAGTCCGTTGAGGCTCCCTTCAGAATTAAAGAATGTAATCACTCGTTCAGAGTGATTTGAAAGTCCAAGTAAATGTTACAGGAAGCACCTCCAGAATCTTTCTAAAAAGAAGTTTTCTTGATGATGAACTAGAAGAATGAGGAAGCTTTATTTTAAATGACTCTACTTGTTGTCATGCCACAGCCAGCGTTGTCACAGAGGATTAGGGTTAGAGAGTGATGCAGAATGCTGTTTAGTTAGAACGTCAAGGAAGGGCTCTCAGACCAAATGTCAGTATCAAGACACTTATTTTTATTTAGGCATGAAGGTCAGAGTGAAGAAGCACAGAGAATCATGTAAATTCCTCCAGCACATTCATTGCTTCAGAGCCATTGAAGAATATCCAGAGCTCTCTCACATCTGTTACATTGGCACCTCCAGAGGTTCCCTTATGTTATTGAAATTCATGTCAGAGTTTTAAATTATACACTTCTCAGTAATTTCCTTACTGAGAGAAGGGAGAAAAATAAAGAGAATTCTCTAATTTTTGATTCTCATCAAAACATTTTTTCATAGTTCTGAGATAATATGATTCTCTGTGTGTCTATCAAAGTATGATGGAATTAATTTTATTAAGTCACCAAGTCATAATGATATCAAATGTAGGACTTCATAAGTTTTAATTGATTTATATTGACAGACTCAAATAATAACTTGAAGGATATCATTCTGTGAACAGAAAACATCAAAGTAGTACAGATTGTCTTTGCTCCTGAAATCTGAAAAGCAGTCAGGATAATTTATTGAGTATTTATCACACACATGCATTTTTTTCATTGAATACATATTTCACAATGTAGTTTTATTTTCTGAAAAAAAGTACTAATGCTTTAATATTTTGCTTATTTCTTTTCGTTCTTTTGTTTTGTTTTAAAATTTATTCTTTTCTCATATAATATATGCCAACCACAGCCCCACGTCCTCTTATCTCTCACCACTAGCCCTCCCACCCCACCCCCCAAATTCATTGCTCCTCCAGTTCCCTCCACAAAAGAGCAGGCCTTCCAGTGATATCAACCAAACATAGCATTACGAGATACACTAAGACTAGGCACAAACCTTCATATCAAGGCTGAATGAGGCAACCCGGTAGGAGGAAAAGGGATCTATGAGCAGGCAAACAAGTTGGAGACACTCACCGTTCCCATTGTTAAGAGTCCCACAAAATACCCAAGCTAAACAACCACAGCATGTATGCAGAGGGCAGTGGTATCATAGAAGAATTATTAATAGTTTTATGTATAGGGTAAACTAAGTAACTTATCCCTGAGGCTAAAGAATAAAGTGATTTTTACGTAATTATAAGCTTAGAGTCTTCATTCTTGATCTTACACACATAGAAATTGAATACCCTGTTCTGACATCCTCAGGAATGGGTAGGCACACGGTCTACATACATCCTATGCAGGCACTCACATATATGTTAAAATAAAACCAATAAATATTGAACAAATAAACCTTGCTGCAAACTCTAAATTCAGAACTGTACAATAAAAATTGGTTCTGAGTGTTGCCCTTATCATGGGCAATGTAAAGAAGCCTATACTAGGGGTTAAGTGTCACACTTTTCAAACCCAAATACAGAATTTGTACCCAATATGAGCCTCTTTGTCACATTGAAAATCTATTTTTCAAAGCATGTTAATGATGCACAAAGCCAACTGATCATCTGTGTTTATTTCTGCTCTATTCCAGAACTCCTTTCAATAAAAGTAAATGTATGCACATAGTCAATATGGTTTTTTGGGGTTTTTTGTTGTTGTTGTTGTTGTTTTATTGTTTTTTTTACACAAAGTCAAGAGAAAAGAGCAAAACTCTGTTGGCTGGGTTGTGGAGATGATGACAGCGGTGAGTCTTGCCTCCAAGTACCTGAGACAGCAGAAGATGTCCATTCACAAGAGCTGTGGTGCTTATGGAGTACATCGCCCCTACTCCTCAGCAACATAGGCTCACCCGACAGGATGCCAACCCCCTCAATAGGGCATTCCTGGTGACTGAGTGGGTAGATCATTCCAGATATTTTAGAAAGGCACTAAACGATACAATTATCAGTGTGCTTCTGACTCAACTCTTCAAGGGCCTGAAATATAAATGAATAAATATTCTTTTTATCTTAAGGTTACTTGTTTTTTTAAAGCAAT
>JADRCD010236558.1:0-18298 GCA_019843815.1 Montemys delectorum | reverse complement strand
CGCACGCACGCGCACACACACACGCACATGCGCACACGTGCGCACACGCACGCGCACGCGCACGCACGCGCACACGCACGCACACGCACGCGCGCCCACACGGAGACTGCCCCTGTCAGAACAGCCCTAGGAGATTAGCTTCAGACTAAGACCGAGAGTCCTCCATTTTGCTAAGGTTGCACAGCTGGGGAGAAACACAGCTATGGTTTCACTTTGGCCCTTGTCAGGATTCCTTCCTAGTCCGGTTGCAGTTTCCCGATCTATTTTGATTACATTGGGAAGTTGCGGCGTCTTCGGAAGACTTGGGCTGACCCTTCTCCATGAACGACCAACACCTGGTGTGGTGATTAAGCTCGTCAAATTGACTGGATTTAGAACCACCTTCGGATGTGTCTGTGAGGGATTTTCTAGACTGAGCTACTTGAAGTGGGGAAATTCTCTCTGAATGTGGGGAGTGCCACCCCGTGGGCTGGGGCTCTAGAATGAATAAAAAGGAGAGGGGGAACTGAGCACCAGCACCCATGCTTCCCTACTTCCGGGGACAGCTTACTTCCACTTCAGGACTGTAGGCACAGTGGGACCAGCTCCCTCATGCTTCTGCCTTCCTGCTTTCTCTGCAATGGTGGCCTAACTCCTTCTTTTCTTAAGTCTCTTTTTGTCACAGCTATAAGGACAGCAACTGGTTCCCCTGAAGTGCAGAGATGAAGGGAATAGGGGGGACGGGCCCTAGGCAGACCCTGGATCTTGCCATTTCCTATGTCTCTGAGCTCTCGCCCAGCGTTGGCTGGGTTAGTAGATTCTAGATGAAAGCCATGGGATCCCTTTGAGTGGTCCTAGCCCCGAGGGTGGTAGGGCAGGCTGCGCTCCTGCATTTCGGATAACACCCACCGGCACCTTTCCTCCACATTCCTCCTGACTGACACAGAAAGTCTTTAAGATCTGTGGGTCAGCATCCTCTGACATCCTGAATACAGAGTTCCATACCTGGGCATTTAAAGAATCATGGAAACGCCACCATGGCTTTATACAGACACATGTGTGAAAGGTTCTCTTCAAGGCTAGCTGACTAGTAATCGTGTGTGGATTTATTTAAAACAATAATAGCGCTTTCGAGACACTGAGGAAAGCATGAGGGGGAAATTTCAAACAAGTTTAGTCTTCTAAATTGTCACTTCAAGAACAGCAGAAAAAGAGTGACAGCAGAGCCAATAAGCCAAAAAATGCCCAATAAAGAGGGCAGAAATTATGAGAAGTGAGAGGAAGTGTCAATAGAATACGAATAGTCATCAGTTGAGAAACCAGAGATGGGGAGACTCCTGGGACAGCAGTACTGGCACAAACTTCTACAACCTTGATGAGATGACCCGATTTGTTGAGAAGTGAAGGCTACCAAGTGGCCACCTCTCTCCCAACAGAAAATAAGTACATGAGACACCCTTAAAACTATCAAGGAAGCCAGGCAGTGGTGACACACACCTTTAATCCCAGCACTTGGGAGGCAGAGGCAGGCAGATTTCTGAGTTCGAGGCCAGCCTGGTCTACAGAGTGAGTTCCAGGACAGCCAGGACTACACAGAGAAACCCGGTCTTGAAAAAGAAAAAAAAAAAAAAAAAAGAAAAAAGAAAAAAGAAAAAAACTATCAAGGAAATGGAACTAATAATTTGCAAACCTTCAAAAAACAAAACACAAAAAAGAGAATTTCAATCTCTGGAGTGTTTCATCTAAAAACATTATACCAAACAACTCAGCAATTCCATAAAACAGAAAGAGGAAGAGCCAGGGTGCTTCCTAAGGAAGACGAGGCTATCTCTCACACAAACATGGCAGGAACAGATGCCACTTAACTTCCTCATAAATAAGATGCAAGTGTTCTTGGTTTTGTTTATTTTTGTTTGCCAGGACAAAGTGTCATGTAGGCCAGACTGGTTTCAAAGTCACTATGTAAACAACCTGGAATCTCTGATGCTCTGCTTCCAGAATGCTGAGATTTCAGGTGTCACCATATTCTGTGTGTTTGTACGTGTGTATGTGTGTGTCTGCGCACACGCGTGAGTGTGTGTGCAAGTGTTCACGTTTGTGTATACCACTGGAGATTGAACCCAGGGCTTCATGCATGCAAGGTGCAAGCACTGTACCAGTTGAACTACAGGCTTGGCCCAAGAAATGTACCTTGACCTAAACGTTACATCTTCTACAAAAGCTAACACAAAGCAGGCCATAGATTCAGGTACAGTATAAAGCTTTAGAGCATGTGTGAGATGCCATAGGACAGGTAACAGAGAGACCGGGTATGACAGGATCTCTAAAAGAAATATCAATGAACCAAACCTCATCAAAATGGAAATGTTTGCTCAGCAGAAAAAGACCTACTTGGGAGGGTGGACAGCTGAGCTACAGCCTGACAGAAATATTTGCAAACCACAAATCTAATGAGGAACTCATATCTAGGATATATAAAGAGTTCACTAAAAAAAAAATTTGAGAAGATTCAAATCAAATGTGGGCAGGAAATGCAGAGAGGTCACATGGATGGAAACAGATTCATGAGAGACGTGCAAATAAAGCCCTAGAGATCTCTAAGGACAGCTCCCACGGACACTGCCTGGCCAGCGGTGGTAGAGGGAGCAGAAAACCTGTCTTTATCCAGTAAGGACTGGGAAGTGGCACAGACTTTCTGGAAAACAACAAAACAAAACAAACAACAACAACAAAAAAGCCAATAAATATAAAACTATACTTTTGATACTAAGCAACCTACCCACTGCATTCCAGGACAGGCAGTCCAGGAGACCTAAAACCAAACTCACCCCAGGAGACTTCGTGGAATGCCCACGATTGATCACACAGAAAACCCGGACTGAAAAGACTTAGGACATACCTGGCAGAGAGCCATTATGTGGATGACAGTCCCTAAACTGTGATGATGTAGCTTGGTTCCCTGCTACATGCCAAGGTCTGAATGGAGGGCTAGGATGTCACGGTACATAGAAAAGTCCGTTTCTAGCTAGCACACACTGTAACGCCCGTTTTCATTTTTATAACGTGGGGAGAAAATACATCTGGTTTCCAGAGTCTAGAACTGGGGTCTGATGGTGAGAGGGGTGGGTATGACCATGAAGGGTGAACCATGGTGAACCATGGCACCCAGAGATGTGTGTTCACATGTTTATGTATGCAGAGGCAAGAGGTCATTATCAAGTGCTAGTTCCCAGGTATCTTCTACCTCCATGTTTGCGATGAGGTCTCTTCTTGGCCTCCAATGTATTGCTTAGGCTAGGCTGGCTGTCCGGTGACACCCAAAGACCTGCTCATCCCTACCAGCACCCCAACCCCAGCACTAAGATTATAAGCACATGGCACCAATTGCAGTGTTTTAAAACCTTGGCTTCAGGGGTTCAAACTCAGGTCCTCGTGCTTTCAAGGCAAGCACTTTACCATTCAAATTATCTCCTCAACCTAAATTATTTGGTGTCATTGCAGTGGTGACATGAGTCTACACATGTGGTAAGAGTCTCAGGACCACACACACACATGCACACACACACACACTACTCACACATACATGCGCACATACATATTCACACATACACACAAATCTATACATGCACACATACACACATGCATATACATAGACATACATACATATGCTGTTTCTTAACTGGTTCTTGATTTGTGGGTTGTATTATGATAAAATTAAATAGAATGTGAAAGGCAGGTAGATATATTTGATTGTATCCTTATCTCTGTAAATCCCTGTGAACTTATAATTGTTTCAAGAAAGCTAAAATTTGAACTAACTAAAAAAAAAAAATCAGAAAAATTACTTTTCCTCCTGGGTGAGAAACTTCAAAAAGGACCATCCTCTGTTCCACCAGCTGTTTGTGGCATGTTCCGCCCTAGTGGCCATCACAGCCAGTGTGTGTAGACATTTTAGTGAGGGCACAGAGTTGGTGTTTCTTATATGGTGGGTGGTGGCAGAAAACCACACATGGGCATCGAAGAGACTTGGTTTGGAAGCACGCTGCTATTGCTGCCGCTTGTGGATGCGGTGGGAAAATGTTAAATCTCAATAACCTCTTCAGAGACCAGGCAGGATAACTCTTAAGATGCAAATGAGATGATAGAGCAAAAAGCAAGATCTGGGGTCTCCCAGGAAACCAGAACTGAAAGGCTTCAGGTGCCCAGAAAGCAAAGAGTTCAGCAGAGGGAGAGGCTCAGAGGAACTGAACAAGGCCCGTGACTCCACCTTGAGACAGAAGCGGGGTTCCCACCTGGCTTCTGGGTACTCACTTCCTCTTGCTTGGTCTAAGCGTCAAAGAGGAGAAGCATAGTGCTGATAAGGTTTCCTAATTCATCTTTAAGTATGCACACGCCCTTGGAGATGTGAAGCCCTCCCTGTATGCTCACTCATCCTTTATGACCAGAGTCTCCACCACTCCATGAAGTTCTGGAATTTCTTGTCAAGTGATGGAGAGGAGTCCGCTACCTGTGGGGTTTGGGACAGCGGTTTGTACCTTGTGGACCTGGGTTGCTTTCTAATTTATGACTTAATGCCTGGCTGTTAACTGACTTCGAAATCCCAAAACTAGCGCACAGCTTGTGGATCTAGGTGTCAAGGGACCTGTGATTGGCTTAACTGAACTTAGCTTTTCATCCTGTAGTAGATTTCTGAAGTCTCCAAGGAGCTCTGTCACTCACTGTCTTCCCCAAGTGGGCGAGGGTGAGGGAGCTGGAGGCAGGCAGGAAGAGGAAAGGGGCAGCCTATGAGTCGGGGTGCTCACACAAGACATCTTGAGTTATATCCTCTCATTATGGTGAATCATGCACAATGACCATTTTAATGACTAAGGTGTGGAGGGTCATCTCAAATGCTTCAATCCAGTATATTCACAGAATAAGAGACCTTCGTCTCAGTGCCCTTTCTCCAATCAGGGCACCAGAGACTTCCTCTGTCCCCACACCCTTCCTCTCTCCACCCGACCTCCTTTCTCCAGCTCTTCCATCCCAGCTAACCGCAATGTTTATAGCATTCCCAGGAGACAGTAGTATTTGATGTGGTTTGTAAATGTGACCCTGTAGACTCAGTGGAAACAGCTCAGACAGGAAGCCAATGGCATGAACCCTTCAAGTTTCCAGTAATGTAAGAGGAGGAGGAAGAGACAGTTATCCATGAACGTCCCACATAGGTCAAAGATCTTGGGAATCTTTCTCAGGTAGCCCACCTGGGTGCTAGGATTGAGTTTCTTACCTGTCCTGACCATGTTTTTTCTCTCATTTTCTGATGCTCCTTCACAAATGACTTCCCAGGAAAGAGACCTCAACAGTGAATTCTTGTGTGGTGCAAGCTCCTATTTAAAATCCCCTCAGACTAGGCTGATAGTTTAGCTGGGTATCAAACTCCAGAGGGAAAATTATTTTCCTCAGAATTAGCACAGGTCATGAGTTTTATGCTTTGTGTGTGTGTGTGTGTGTGTGTGTGTGTGTGTGTGCGTGTGCACTTATGTACATTTCTAGTGTGGGTATACATGTATCTAAGTGTGCACATGGAGATCAGAGGTCAACATTGAGTGTCTTCCTTAATTGTTTTTGAGACAGGGTCTATCACTGAACCTGAAGTTCATAGACGAGGCTAGGCTGGCTAGCCACTGAACCCTGGGAGCCTCCTGTTCTCACCTTCTCTAGCTCTGAGATTACAGGTGTGTGGAGGTATGCCTGGCTTTTCACATGGGTGGTGGGCATCCAACTCAATCCATGCTTTCAAGGCAGTGGCCCTAGAGCTTCCCATTGCTGGAAGCTGTTAAGGTCGTTCTGCACTCTGTCTCTCAGACAGAGTCTGCTGACATCTGTGAAACTTGGTCAGTCATTTGTTCAGGGCCAGTCTCTTACTCTCTATTTCCCTCTGGAATGTTGAGTTCCTGTATTTATTCTATAATTTTGTTTCCCTTTTTTTTTATTAAAATTTTGTTTCCCTTTATTGTTTATTTTACCTTTTGTTTTTTAAATCTAATTCCTAGGATATTTGTGTGTCTATAAAATATTTTATACGTGAGCTGAGCAGTGGGGACACACGTCTTTAATCCTAGCACTTGGGAGACAGGCTGGCAGATCTCTGAATTTGAAACCATCCTGGTCTACAGAGTGAGTTCCAGGACAGCCAGGGCTACACAGAGAAACCTTGTCTCAAAAACCAAACCAAACCAAACCAAACCAAACAAAGAATATATATCTAATATTAACTAATATTTTAATCTAGTTCCTGGAAGACAGACAGACAGACAGACACACACACACACACACACACACACACACACACACGTTTATATACCTTATCTTAGAATCACAGACAGGTGTGGTGGCCCGTGCCCTTTAGCTCAGCACTTCAGAGACTGAAGCAGTAGGATACAAGTTTGATACAAGCCTGGGCTTCATAATAAGTTCTAGGCTAGCTGTAGCTATAGAGTGAATTCTAGGTCAGACTGGTCTACAGACTGAGATCCTGTCTCAAAAGCAAATAAGTCAGTAAAATAAAACAGAAGACACAAATATTTTTAATTGAATCATTTTTAAAATTTCAGCTATTTAGTGTATATATATGTGTGTGTGTGTGTGTGTGTGTGTGTGTGTGTGTATGCATTTATATGACACATAAGTCCCTGTCATCTGTCTGCTTACCTATCTAGCATTTGGGGAAGAGTCACATTTACAAAGCACCACAGAAATATGTATTCTCTTTTATTTCTTTTCTTTCCCTTTCTTTCCTTCTTTCTTTTAGCATTCTTTTCATTTTGAAGGCAGGATCTCCTGTAGCTCAGGTTGGCCCCCAGTTCCCTAAGTAGCTCAGGCTAACCTGAACTCTTGATCCTCCTGCCTCAGCCTCCCAACTGCTGGGATGACAGGTTGGCGCATCAAGCCCAGCTCTTTCTGTAGCTCTTCTGGATTTGTTGCTGTGTCACTTTCTCTGGCCCTGTGTCTCCAAGGTTTATGTCTCTGACGCTCACCTTGTTACTAGTTCTGCATCCCTCCACTACCCTGTTACTTCTTTATGTCAATTTTTTCAAGCAGGAGGTTTGGCCTGGCATCTGATGGTTTCTGCCTCTCTGTTCACCTTTACACTTCTGGGAGGACCATGGGCACCAGAGTTCAGATCTGAATTCTCCGCAAAGTCCACATTTTAAAGGCACAGCCTCCGTCTTGTACTGTCAGTAAGGAGCAGAGCCTTAAGATGATGGGCTGGTGGGACCTTTGGGTCAGTGAGGGTAGGCCCTTGATAGGGATTGTGGGATCACGGTCCCTCTTGTCTTTCATTTCCTAGCCACTCTAAGGTAAGCCGGCACCTTTGCCTCTCCATATGCTTCCTGCCATGACGGACTACCAAAAGGAATGAAGCCAACTGATCCCAGGCTGACATCTCCAAAACCAGGAACTAAAGCAAACCTTTCTTATTCATAAACTGGTCATCTCGAGTATTTTGTTCCAGTAACAGCAGTAGAAAGCTGATGGACACAGTGCGTCTTGTTGCTCGGGAAACCACACGTTGGTGACTGCCATCCCCTAGTTTGGTCGTTCAGTCATGTTCTTCGGTGGTAGAATCCTCTGGTCGATACCAGTCTGGCAGCAAGGGAGGGACTACAGACTCCCTGCCTTGCTTGACTTTCCTGTGGTAATGCCTTCCCCTAGCCCATAGTTCCAAGGCTCTAGGGGTCCTGAAGAGACTCTGAGCAGCTCACTATCCGCATCCACCTGTGCAGGCTCAGGAGTGGGCGTCTCTTGGGTTGCCACAGCTGTTTCAGTGCCTCAAGTCACTTCTCTCTGCAGAGTATGTTGAGCTCACTCTCTTTGGGGTTTCATGGCCTCGCTTTTGCCTTTTTGCTTTTACTTTTACTTTTTCTGGTTGCTTTGATCTTCAAACCTCAATCTGCTGCCCCACTGCTGTGGTTTCTCAGAATGGAGAGAAGGTAAACGGCTGGGGGGCTGGAGGGGGTGGGGAAGGTCATGCAGTAGGCTCAGAAGGAAAGCCTTCACCTTCAGGGGAGCACCAGTGGGAGGACTCCTCTCCTGCCGCACCTGTCCTGCCCTTCCCGCTGCCCCCTTACCTGCCCTCCCCACCCTCCCAGCTGCCTGCTGCTTCTCTCTCCTTTCTGGGAAGCTCCGCTTTCTTTGCTCTCCTCCTCCTCCTGGGAGCTCCTATCTCCAGGGCGGTGCTCCAGTCCTGCTCTGCTGTGGCTAACCCCAGCACCCTGCTCCCTAACTCTCACTGTGCTTTCCAGCTGATGGCATGGTGGGTAACCACACTCTTGGTGGCTGTTTCTTACTTGGCCACCAGCTGCTCAAGTCCTTTGCTTTGCAAATATCTCTAGTTTTTCCTGTGTCTCACCCTGACTAGCTCAGAACTTTTACAGTTTGAGTGGTCCTACACACACACACACACACACACACACACACACACTTCCCTAACACCTCTCCAGCCACACTTCATACTGATGTCAAAAGGAGCTTTTAAAGTGTCCCTCATGGGACCCCTCCCCCAACCCCTGGGGTGAGGGCCTCCCTCCTTCATTAGCTTTTCTGAATCAAGTCAGTTTCCCACCTTCTCTCTTGACTATGCCTACACCTTTGGAAAGCTTACACTGGTCTCCTGCCACAGGACCTTTGCATGCACTGCTGCCTTCCCTGCCACTTTAAATATTAGCTTTCACTCTGATGTTTTTTATTTACCTTTGAGACAGGGTCTCAATATGTAACTGAGGATAAGTTTGAACCTCAGTCCTGCAGCCTTCACGTCCCCGGAGCTGGATTTACAGATGTGGACCACCACCACCAGCTGGCTTCCCTCTGTACCTCACCGGGCTCCACAACTGCTTTCAGTTGGCACTTCCTACAGGAAGCCTTCCTGGCCGTATCTGCTTTGCTCTATGTTTATATATTGTCTTTTATCCATTTGAAAAATGAATGCTTGCCAGCCCCTCCTATACTGAGTGCACAGCTGTATTCTGTGTCAGCCTGAGGACCCAAGTCCCATTTTCAAGAAGGCTATGTTTGTGGCCCCTGAGCAAGGGGCCGTGAGGATCTGCACCATTCAAGCTAATGTGGGCATGGGTGGGATGGGAGTGTTTCTGACTCCTGTGCCGGGGGCGGGGGGGGGTGGGTGGAGGACAGAAATCACTTTTACTTTCTGGACGTCCATGGAAACGTCTTCTTTCCTCATCTTTGCAAGCAAGGTGTGAGAGGATGTGTGTGTTTTCCTGATTATTTACCTGACATGTCAGTTTTCTTCTTAAGTTCACTGTTAACTTACACGTAACAGCAGAGATTGTTCAGAATGTGAGACTATTTTCAATCTGCCACAGCCCTCCACCCCCACTGGAAACCAGTGCTCGGGAGCTCTGGGAAATCACCCGGGGAGTCCCCATGCCACAGCCATGCCTAGGGTGGGGGATGATCAGCTTGGATGACTCCCAGGGTGAGGCAGGGAGCTCAAGCGTGGACAGACGTGGGGTTCTGCCGCTGTGGTACAGTCTTCCAGAGGTGGTTTCCGCTCATCAGGTTAAAGTGTCAGATAACCTGGCCAGAAGGCAGCTTACACTGGGAATCAGCTGGGAAATCTATGGTACAGAGCAACAGGACAGTAGACAATTTAAGGGAAATACAGAGGAACCTAGAGATGCACCTCGACTCCAAGAGGCCAAGAAGGAAGAGACGGGCGAAGATCCTGACCTCCTATGCATAATCAGCGTAGTATCTGTCTTTGCCGGTTTCAACCTAGGGCATTTCGGAGCAGGCTCCTTTGGCTGAGTGAAGTTCAGGCAAACTAAAGGCACCAGTCTTCACAGGCACCTCCTTCCCTGTGGTAATCTACCGAGTTGCAAGCTCTGGCACCAGTCTTCACAGGCACCTCCTTTCCTGTGGTAATCTATCGAGTTGCAAGCTCTATGGCTTTCTATTCTCCTGCCTTACTATAGAGACCCCAGCATCCCCTCCCCAAACTCTAGACGTATCCACAAGACACTCCATGCAAAAAAGATAACGATGCACAAATCATGTGCATTCAAAGCTGTGTGCAACACCATGGCACACACATGTACTAACTCAGTTCTTTCAAACCCACAGATACGTTGACTTGCATTAAGTACACACACACACACACACACACACACACACACACACACACACACACGTGAGCACTCACATGGGTACACACATAAGGGCACATGACCACACATACATTTCATCCATAAAATTCTGCTTTCTAATCAAGACTGTAGAAATAGTTTTGCCTGGTTTTTTACAATCCAGCTGTTTGTACATTTTCTTTTTTCCTGTTCTTGATTATTTGCAGACCCATGGAATGATAATTATTATTTACAAAGCAAACAAACCCTTCGAGTAAGACGCTGAGTGCTTTGAGGTTCACTTCCTGTGTGGAGACTCTGGTTTCCTGGCCCTGAGACACAGAAGCACCAGGAGGCTCATGACAGGCAGCAGAAATAAGTACTGGGAAGGTGTCCTTGGTCTTTGAGCAAAGGCAAGAGTAAGTGGTGAGTGAAGAGATTTGGAGAGTCTCTGCAGAATGAAGCTGGGGAGAGAGAAGATGGCTGTCCTTGAGGAACAACCAGCTGCCGAGTCCATGAGCCACAGGGAATGGGGGATGGGACAGGATGACTGCTGGCTGCTTGGCCTGCTGGCTACACAGTATCCTCAGAGCACCTGAGACCAGGGTTGCTAAGGCTTCTATGTTCTGAGCTTCTGGGAGCTGCCAGATACCTTGCTTTTATAGCTGTGATTTTAGCACAAACACCCCGGAAGGTTTCACCTTTAGGGTCTTAAGGGTGGCTTCAAAGTGACAACTGGTAACGGGAAGGTCTGAAGAAGCTGCTCTATTGCAGATTCCTTAGCACCCCTACCTCCACCACAACCCTGGGCATAGCAATTCCCAAAGGACAAATGGCAGACTGGGTCTGGACTGTGAGATCCAGCTGTCACAGTGGGCAGGGACTGTGGTAGGGGGAGTGTCCGTAGGCGTTAGGGTAAGGGGCTGAGAAATTCTATATGCAGAACTTGCCTGTCCAACCAGGCCCAGAGTCCAACTCTAAGGTGAGCTACAAGAAAGTGTGAATATTGACCAACAAGGAGTGAAAACAAGTGGGAATTCGGCCCTGGGATTTCCAGGTAATGTGAGATTTATGACAGGATACAGAGGGGCTCCAAGAAATTGCAGTCTCCCAGCACTTGGAGGCAGAGAGATGGACCATCCTCTCGCCTTTCAAGTTGGGTAAGGTGAGCACCAAATTAAGGGCCATCAGCCATTGATCAACATCTGTCCTACATCTGTTACTGGGGATCCATAGTGAGGAGGGCAGGGATCTAGAAAAGCAACCAAGTTACTTTAAGCTTCTGGAATTGTTGTTTAGCCAAAATGTCAGAGCTCTACAAAACAGTGTGACGATGGCCAACGAGAATCAAAACGGTGTACCTTGTCAATATGAACGAGAATTCCCAGAAGGAACCCGTGTCTGCAAAGAATGAGGAATTGACTGGTTAGATCTGCAAGTGATGTGCAGAGGTGGAAATGTTGCTCGGCCAGTGGCTAATCACCTTACCTCAGCTAACTTTGGCTCTCTCTGAACAGCCCTTTCTTGCCCACCTTGTTTTAGAACTAATAGAACCTTTTGGAACCTATTGACTTAGCAGACAACTAGTCGTCAACAACCCAAAGCTAAGAGTGTCATCAGATGGCATCCAAAGCCCATAGAAAATTTCCCTCCCCTACCTTGCTGTTACCACTTCTCTGATGTACCCACCAGTGCATTTTGAACTTGCCTTGATTTTAATGACTTTCTATGTTCTGTAAGACTATAAAAAACCCCATGAAAGTGCTTCCATGACAGAACATGGAATTTGGGGTAACCTAAATGTGTTTCCCTGGGGTATGGCTGCTCAAATTTAGCTCTGGAATAGGCTATCTCTAGTTCTCCATGTTTTTGCATTAACACAAACATGGTAGCTGTGTTTTTAATGTGTGTACATGTTTGCATGCTTGTGTATTCATGTGCATGTATGTGTGTGCACATGTGTGTGGGCATATGTATGTGTGCATGAGTGTGTGCATGTGTGAGCGTGCATGTGGGCATATGTCTTTTTTCGTTGTTTATCTTTTACCCCTAGCTTATTCCTCTTAGCATCACACACCCTTGTGATTTGCACACGTCTATGCAAGTGATAGAATGTCATTCTTTTTAAGGCTAACAGGTCACTATGTAGGTATGTGCCAGTGTGCATGGGTGTGGGTGTACATGTTTGTGCACATGTGTGTTTCTCTTTGGAGACCCTCAGATTGCTCTCATAGATTGGATCTTGGCTGAAGTGAGGGAAGTTATAGTGAACCAAGGTGTGTGGGTGACTCTCTGACATATGGATTCCATTTCTCCTGGATGGATACTCAGTTGTAGGAGTGTTGGGCCATATGGTGGATGTGTTTTTAATTTTATGTGCATGTGTTTGCATGTGCATGCGGAGGCCAGAGGTCAATGTGCATCTCTTTCTCAATCTCTTTCTGTCTTGTTTTAGGAAACAGATGCTCTCGCTGAAACTGAAGCTTGCTGAGTGGGCTACACTGCCTCCAGTGAGCCGCTAAGACCTTCCTATCTCTGTCTCCCAGAACTGGGGTTACAAATGTGCTGGGGGTTTGAACTCAGCCTCTAATGCCCAGCCACTTCCCCAGCTTCCTTTTTTATTATTATTATTAGATATTTTCTTTATTTACATGTCACATGATTTCTCCTTTCCCAGTTTCCCCTCCAAAACACAAACAAACAAACAAACAAACAAAAACAAGAACAAACCCCTGTTCCCTCCCCCCTCCCCATGGTTGCCAACCTACCCTCTCCCACTTATTGGCCCTGGCATTCCCCTACATTGGGGCACAGAACCTTCACAGGGCCAAGGGCCTCTCCTCCCATTGATGATCGACTTTGCAATCCTCTTCTATACACATGCTGCCAAAACAATCAGTCCCTCCACGTATAGTCCTTGGTTGGTGGTTAGGTCCCTGGGAGCTCTGAGGGTACTAGTTAATTCATATTGTTGTCCTAAGGGACTGTAGACCCTTCAGCCCCATAGATCCTTTCTCTAACTCCTTCATTGGGGACCGTGCACTCAGTTCAATGAAATGGCCGTGAGCCTCTACCTCTGTATTAGTCAGGTATTGTCAGAGCCTCTCAGGAGACAGCTGTATTAGCCCAGCTTCCATTTTTAGGTTTTGGGGAAGCCCCTGCTGCTTTCCATGATGGCTGTACCTCCAATTCCCATGCACAGGGTTCACAGCTCTTTTTCCCCACAGCTTCCTGGACAGGCTGTCTGCCTTTCTGATAAGAGCCATTCCAGGTGGAGAGGTGCTTTCTTATTGTGGCTTTGATTTGCATTTCCCTGATGACAGTGACCCTGGATGTCTTTTTATAGATCCGCTGGGCCATTCCTGTGTCTTTCTTAAGAAATGTATGCTCCAGCTCTGTGTCTGTTTTTAAGCTGGGTTATTTCTTTTCTTGCTAATGAGTTCACTGAGTTCCTTAACTACTTGGGTATTACCCCTTTGCCAGACATAGGACTTGCAAGTGCCCTGCCCCATTGTGCAGGCTGCCTCTGCGTTCTGTTTCCCACACAATTCTGTCTGTCGTTGAATCTGTTGCCTGTGCTTTGGGACCCACATTTAAAAACATCCACTAGGCTTGGTTGAGAGGCTTTGCTTCTGTTTTCATCTAGCAATTTTGTAGTTTTGGTTCTTAAAAATTTGTAATGTGTGTTGAGTTTATTTGGTCATATACTAAAAGACAAGGGTCCAATTTCATTCTTCTCCTTCTATAGACTCGATTTTTCCAACAAGATTTGATTTAATTCTACTTACTTATTTATTTATTATTTATTTATTTGTATGTGTATGTATATGTGTGTATATGTATGTGTGTATGTATGCATGTGTCTGTACATGTATGTATGTGTGTATGTGTGTGTTTGTAGATGTGTGTATGTATGTGTATATGTATATATGTATATTTATGTGTATATATGTATGTGTATATGCGTGTATATGTATGTGTGTATATGTATATATGTATGTATGTATATGTGTATGCATGTGTGTGTATGTATGCATGTGTGTATGTGTATGTATATGTGTGTATGTATGTGTATATGTGTGTTTGTAGGTGTACACACCCATGTATGCGTGTGGAAGCCAAAAGTTGGGACCAATCACTCTCCATCTTATTTTTTGAGGCAGGATCCCCTGCTGAACCTGGAGCTGGCTGTGTAAGACTGACTTCGTCCTACATCCTCTGTCTTTCTCTTCCAGTGCTGGGATTACAAGTGTGCACTGCCATGCCTCACTTTACATGGGTTCTAGGGATCTGGACTCAGGTCTGTAAGCTTGCACTTCAAGCACTTTACCCTCTGTGCCCCAACCACTTATCAAACATATTATTTTCTATTGTGTTCTTGGCAAAATTGCTGAAGATAAACCAACTGTAAACACTTGGATTTGTTTCTGATTTCTCTACCCTGATTCGTTGGCCTATAGGACTGTTTTGATGGCAGTAGCCAAATCCCTTTTATTATTCTATCTCTCTGTACACATGTGAACACACACACTTTATAGCACAGACACACACACACACACACACACACACACACACACACACATTCACTCATGCATGGCCACACACTTTATAGCACACATACATGTTGGGAATTGGTTCTAATGCTTTGCCCTAATTCAGCTCCCAAAAGCCAGGCTTCTAGACCTGAGAGTCCCTACCCCCAGCTGGCTTTGACTGGTAATAAAGAACTGCTGTACAGCCAATGGCTGGGCAGAAAGACTGAGGCAGGATTTTTAGATTGCACGGGTGAGGGACCGGGAGAGACAAGAGAGATGGAGAATTGCCATGATGGGGAAGGAGAAAGATGAGACTTAAAGATTTGCAGGCATGTAAGAATCTGGGGAAGTGGCCTACAGGCCACTTCCCCAATTGAGTCTGGGATAGCAGAGATGAAATGTTGATTTAGCAAATTGATTCAGGAAAGTTGGAGGGGAGAATGTATGCTAGCAACGGGGAAATTTAGAAGTGGCCAACCATTGAGATAGTCAAGGCATATCAAAATTGGCACGTGTGTGTGTTTCATTCCCAAATGAATCCACAGAGCTCTTGGGTGGGTGTGTTCCACCCATCAGGAGCCAAATAGTTTAACTAACTCACCGCTACACATACACACTCATGCATGTGCAGATACATACTTTATAACACATCACACACACACACACACACACACACACACACCCCACATACTCACACACACTCATGAGTACACACTTTATTGATTCTGTTTCTCTGCCTCTCTGGAGGATGTTGACTGAGATTCTGGCCAGCAGACTCTCAGCCTTTTCCTCTAGGGTGGCATTTGAGAAGGATCACAGACAGTAAACTTTATAGTATATGCCACTTGACCCCTGTGGACATACCAGGACAGCGTGCTTGCCCTCTCTCTGAGGTTGCCAAGAAGAGGCAGACGTAACCTAACTTTGAATGAGGAAGCCAGAGGAAAGAGCTTGCTTTGGAAGTAGACAACTCCAGGGTTGAGATGCTGTCCAGATCGCCTGGGAAACAGGTGTGGGCGTTGCTACAGAATCAGTCCTGAACTCATCATTCAAATGATGAGTTTTATGAAACAGAAGATTACCCATGACTGACTGTGGAGGTGGAAGCCAAGCCTTGAACCCAGGTCGCCAAGGCTCGTGTAATCATTGGTCTATGCATGTATAATCAATCTCCCTATCTCTTCATGGGACATATATTCAGAACATGGTGTTATCATGATATGAGGGTTTAATTTGAGGCCTCCTTGAAACAAATGGTCAAACATCAGACACATATGCAGGCCCAAAGAAAAACGTCAGGGTTAGTGATTTTAACAAAATCACCCTTCAAACTTGTGAAAGGTAACCTAGGCAACTGTTATCATGATCTACATTTCAGAAGGATTATCTATCGCAGAGTTAGTGGTGAATGATAACATATTTCTCAGCTGTGTGACCTCCAGAATTAACCTTTTTTTTTTTTCAATAAAAACAACCAAAGATGGAAGGTTTATATAGGTCTCTCCATTTAAAAAAGACAACGGACTAGGATTACCCTGACTTGTGCTGAAGGGAGGCTTATTCCTTATTCCTCATTGTAGTGGCTCTCGTGCACTGGAATCGCCTGGAGGACTTTTGAAGATGCTGACCCACTGCCATGACTTGAGATTTCCTGACTCAGCAAATCTGAGTCTGAGAATTTACATCTTATGTGGAAGGACAGATGATTTGAGGGTCATGATCTGAGGACTACTGTCCTACTAAGGATCTGTAGCTCTCCTGGGATGAAGGTTGAAGATCTTGTCCCAGGATGTGTTAGTCAGGATTCTATATGTCTCTATACTCATAGACTGGGCAACGACTGGAGCTACAAATTTAGCTTAATGCTTGGATTATGTCATTTGGGTTCCCAAAATTGCATGAGAATCTGTATATAAGACACTGAGGGTTCCTGGCCCCAGGTGGCTCTGATTTGTAAATAAAGTTGCCAGCAGCCAAAGGCTGGGCAGGGAGACAGAGTGTGGCCTTTGGGATTCAAAGACAATGGGACTGAGGAAGAAGGAGAATCACTATGCTGGGAAAGGAATGCAATCCAGGCTTGAGAGCTGCAGAGGAGAGAGCACAGCAATCATGGAAGAGCCAGGGCAGAGCAGTCGCAGGTCCCCCACTGGGTCTGGGGCAGCAAAGATGGAATATAGCTTTCAGTAAGTAATAACTCAGGAGTATTGCAGGAGAGGCATTAGCAACGTGGAAATTTGGCACCTATTGAGCTGTTTAAGACATATTTAAATATAAGGCTCTGTGTGTGTGTGTGTGTGTGTGTGTGTGTGTGTATGTGTGTGTGTGTATGTGTGTGTGTGCACTCACACGCACGTGTATGTATATATGTATCAAATATGAAATATAGATGCCTCACAAAGCTGGGGCATGAATCATTGTTATTAGCAAATCTGGGGAAAGCACAAGCTGGGGAGATGACAAGCGTGAGGACCTGAGTTCAGATCCCACCCAGGGAAGAGGCCCAATATGGCTGTTCATGTTTGTAACCCCAATGCTGGGGAGTGTGGCACAAGGACACAGGACGACAGCCTAACCAGGAAACAAATGGGGAGTGGTTCTGTGAGAGATCCCCCTCAACACAGAGGGGGGAGGTAGAGGGAGATGGGAAAAGATGAAAGAGCAAACAGGATACCTGACATCCCCCTCTGCCTCCACAGTCCAGTGCACATGCACCACACACACAGGGGTGGGGCAGGGAGGGAGAAAGGGAGAGAGCTGAGCATAAAGCACAAGTGGTCATGGGGCCGGATTCTTAGACAGAGAGCAATTCCTGTTTGTTTGTTTGTTTGTTTGTTTCCTTCAAAACAACCTAGAAGAAGACCTTGGGCTTGCAGTGGGTGAGAGCCGGAGGAGTCAGAGGAAGGATGCTAAAGACAACCTGTGATGCTCACATGGCAAGGCGGCAGGACAGGACCCACACCCTTTGTTCGAGTCATCACCTCTCCAGCTCAGCTGCTGTCCTCAGCTATTTCCCTGGAATCCCCTCCAAAGGCACAACTACAGCCAAGCTTGGCTCAGTTCTGTTGTGGTGAGAAGCTGCCTATCTGGATGGGCAAGGCTTCCACACAGACGAGGAGGCAAAAGGGGATAACATGCTTCAGAAATCCTTTAAGTGACTTGCTTTCTGTTTTGTAAAATCACGTAGGGAGAGGTGGCTCAGCGGCTCAGAACACCGGCTACTCTCGAAGACTGACCGGATTTGGTTCCCAGCACCTACATGGCAGCACACAGCATCTATAGTCTGAGGTCTCAGGATCTGAAATGCCCTCCAGAGAGCTTCGACTTATTTTCTCTTGTCATATGTAAACAAACACCATGAGGAATTTTAGGTAACCTGCACGCAAACTATCAACAAGCTGATTTTCAACTCCTGCGAAAAGTTTGTTTCTAATAAAAATATTTTAACAGTTTCGAGGTGAGTTTTATGAATCTGCACTAATTATGCAAGCAAGTTACTGAGGTTATAGGCATTTCCTGGGACTTCTTTTATGGCCAATCATTATTGTACATTATTACATAATGTAAAGGAGTGACATTGGCTAATTTAGTGATGGTTTTGAAGATGGCTTTTAAGTGGAATTGAGAGGCAATTAATCATTGCATCAGTGGTACTGC
>JADRCD010236557.1:0-21404 GCA_019843815.1 Montemys delectorum | reverse complement strand
GGAAAGCACCATGCTGTTTGAATTAAGCAGGCCTGGCTAGGGTCAGCCATGGGAGGCAGAGAACCACATGTGGAGGAGGTTTAGAGAAAGAGTGAGGAAGCCTAAGGTGTCAGGGAAAGCATCCTTTAACAGCAGGGAGAAAGAAGGAAAGCAAGCTACCTTTTCTGATTAATTAGCAAAGTGAGCTGACTTAGGAAGCTGAAACCGCTTAGGAAGTCTGAGGCCCTGTGGGAGACTGCCCATGGTTCTGTTTTTAAGATGCCTTCTCCCTCGTGGTGTCCAACTCTCAATCTTTCTGCAGCCACTTCCTATGCTGCCCTCCTTTTTTGTTTTTGTCATTAATGGTCCTTTCTTCATGGGATTCAGTCTAGCTGAGAGGATGGCAGGAGAGAAACTGATTACATTGTGAAAGCTGGGCACACAAGAACTCAGTCTAAGAATGCACACAGCTTGGTTAACCAGTTGGGCAGCATCATCATAGACTCATTCATTTACCCATTCCTAACATCTACTCCATTAGCGCCTCCTCCAGGAAGCTGCCTCTGATTCCTCCTATCAGACAACGTATCTCTTCCTAACCCTTCTTCGTCTTATGATCAAGCTCATTGTTCCCAGGTCCGTTGTCCACAGCACACATGGACCTGTTATACTCAGGAGTCCTTTCTTGCTTTTCTGACCCTGGGTGGATAGTCCTGAGAATGCTAACATGCTCTTCACAGAAAGGTACCTGCTCCCCCCTTTCCTTATGCAACTCTTCCAGGACAGCAGATCCATCCATCCATCCATCCATCCATCCACCCACCCACCCACCCACCATTAAAAGACTGAGCTCCAGCTATGTACCAGGAGCTACAATGACAATTTTATACAGAGTCAGGGCATCTAGCCAAATAACTTTACCCTGTAGTGCTTCCGTTTCATCTGTAAAAGGGTGGCTGCTGCGACCTGCTTTCAGGGACCATTGAATGAGTTCTCACACTGTGACTGCACTTAGTGCACTTAGTGTGACCAGTGGATGCAGGAAGACTGCAGCAGTCCAGTGGTTTCCTAGGTTGGCAAGGAATGGGCCTGAGTTTGCCACTTCTGTTGCTTTCTTTTGTTCACTCCAAGGCCTTGTCAGAGAACAGATGGAAGTGATTTGTTCTATGCAAGCCACAGATGGAATTGAAGGCTGTAGGGGTAGGAAGTAGGGCCCTAAGGAATAATTCTCCTGGGCACCCATACTCCTGGGCAAAGCAATCTTTCTCATCCTCAGCATTTTGCAGCTTGGTACCCAAGAAGACTCCCTTCCCAGCGTCTCTCGCTCTGTGTGTTGGGAGTGCCTGGCTCTGTCCTGGAGCCTGGTTTCAATAGCAGGAGAGGCCTGGGAAAGTGGGGCAGAGTGAACGGTAGCCACACACCACCAGCTCAGCTGCAGTGCTTTGAAAGCAAATCTGGGTCACATTCGCCGGAGGGATAGAAAACGACCACGTGGGCAGAATTCTGTGCAAGCGGCAAAAAAGATAGCCAGGCTGTCCTTTCTCTGAGGCTCAGGGTCCCTTTGGGACCCCCAGCTGGTCAGGGAGGCGGTTGCTGCATCGCAATGTACAATCCTGTCTTTACCAATGGTTTCCCATCATGCTCTCTGAGTGAGTTCCAGGTAATCCAGGGCAATGGCAGTCTGGCATGCGGCTGTCTGTTCTGAAGGTCAGGCATGCAGAGGAAGGACTGGATGCTTTGGGGACTGTGGAAGGCTGTCATTTCTTAGACATGGGATGCCACTAGAAGAAATGTAGAACCTACTGTATTCGAATCTTGGACTGCACCTAGCCTCTACTCTAGCAATACTCCACCTCAGAAAGGCCGTGACCATACCTGGGTGTGGGAATTAATTATCCACCATCTCCAAGTGTTATACCGAGGCCTGAGGCCATCTGGCATCTTTTTTCCTGGTTGCTGGAGCTGAGACCTGCTGTGGTCTGGCTTTATAGACTGCCTGTAGCAGTCAGTGCAGAAGGAAGTCAGACTCCTGGCTCTGCCTGGACTCTTCTGTAGGAACAGAAAGGGCCTTCCAAGCTGGGATCGCTCTTTGGACTAAGGTTGCTGTTAAAGAAATGTGAAGTGGCCGGGCGGTGGTGGCGCATGCTTGATCCCAGCACTTAGGAGGCAGCGGCAGGCAGATTTCTGAGTTCGAGGCCAGCCTGGTCTACAGAGTGAGTTCCAGGACAGCCAGGAATGTGAAGCCCCTGTAATCTGCAGAATAATTAATGAGCTGTGCCCTGCTATTACCCCAGAAGTTTTCACTTGGTGTTCAGGGAAGGACTCTGCTAGGAGCCTCTGTGAATGAGTTGTCTTGGGGGATGCTGTCATCAGACCTTCACTTGTTCATTTCCACCATTATTTTTCTCTTCTTTTCATTCATGCAAGGTAATGGCTTTACATATCTCAGTTGTGGGCCCTGAAAAGTTACTTACCTGATTGGGGCCCACATTTTTATTGTTAAAATTGGGGAGCATGAGAGCTGCGTCAGAGTCTTACAAAGTGGGCTAACTAAGGTCCCAGGAGCAAGCTGCCTGGCCCTGTGTCTGCTCTGCAGGTAACCCTTCATCTATAGTGGCTGTTCCCCCTGAGGATCTTTGATTCAGACACAGTTTCTCATTGGTCTACCGATGTGCTACCTTACTCCCCGCTCTTTCATTGTCATGTATTTGCTGACTCCATAAACATTCCTTTAGCTACTTTGTTCAAGGCTTCAGGGTCCTGTCCACAAAAGCAGTGGGGCTACTGCTGGGGCTGTGCTGAGCTGAAGCTGAGGAAAATTGCATGGAAGTTCTTAGGAGAGAGTGCCTCCTTTTGCATCTGTCCATCTGGGACCTGGAGCAATGGAAGCCATTGATCTGGGACTTGGAAAAGAATTAGGCACTTGCTAGAGCACCCAGAAAAGAGAGGGCACACCCATTATGTGTTTTTATTCTTTCTCTCCTTTCTTTGCCCTCAGCAGTAAGGGAAGAAAATGAAAGAGAATGGTTGGGTGGGAGTTAGGAATTAAAGAACACAGGGCGGGTCAGAGGCTGAATTCTGGGCCCAGCTTGGGAGCTCCTGAGGGCTCATGTCACCACTGGTAGTTCTGCTGCTGAGCTTCTAGATGTGCACCAGGACTTTACACGTGTCATGTCACCCTCACAGATCCCTGAGAAATCATGGCTATTTGCAACAATAAAGCTAAGCAACTTGTCTGGAGTTGTCCAGGAAGCTAGTGGAAGCCAGAGTTCAGCGTAGCCCCACAGGCACAATGTTCCCTTGGAAGTTAGTCAGTACTGTGCTTCAGGTCCAACTGATGTCAAAGCCCTCACTCTTTCCAGAAAGTTTGAGACAAATGCAAGAATAGAAAATATGGTATTCTGAATACCTATCACCCAGAAACAAAAATTTCCAGTTGTAGCTGGGCTTGTGGCACACGCTTTTCATTTGCAGTGCTCATGAGGCAGATGCAGGTACATCTCTGTGGATTCAATCAGCCTGGTCTACAGAGTGAGATCTGGGACAACCAGAGCTACATGATGAGACACTGCCTCATAAACAAACAAACAAACCAACAAAAACAAACAATCTTATTTGAATGATTTCTAGACCAGCCAGAGCTACGTAATGAGATGCTGTCTTATAGCTAACTAACTAACTCAATCAATCAATCAATCAATCAATCAATCAATCAATCATCTAATCATCTTATTCATTCTACTCCTGGCTCCACAGTTAAAGAGGTGGGTTTGGTACTATAGGCTACTCAGCAGGCTGAGGCAGAAGGATTGACGGTTCAACTTGAGGAACTTTAGTAAGACTATGTCTTAGAGTAAATATGTAAAAGGTAGCTGGGGACATAGCTCAGGCTAGACCACTTGCCTAGCCTGCAGAAGGCCTTAGGCTTAGTTCCCAGTACCAAAAGGAAACTTTGTGCGGTGGTATATGTCCATGCCCGCCCCCAGGGTTACTCACTTTTATTAGCTAATATCTCCAGAACAGCCAGGGCTACACAGAGAAACCCTGTCTCGAAAAAACAAACAAACAAAAAAATAATGACTTTGTTGTTGTTGTTTGTTTGTTTGTCAAGACAGGGTTTTTTTCGTGTAGCCTTGGCTGTCCTGAACCAGGCTGTTCTTGAACTCAGTGATTTGCTTCTCTGCTCCTAAGCACTGGGATTAAAGGTGTTACCCCATACATAATGGATTAAAAAAAATATTTTTGGCCTGAACTTGTAACAATCCTCTTTCCTTTGTCTCCTGAGTGCTAAATTATACGCATGTACTACCATGTCTGGCAATGCAAGATCTCTCTCTTACATATATATTACACATATTATACTATATTTTTTTCCTGTTTTTTGAGATGGGTTTTTTTGAGACAGGGTTTTTGTTTTTTTGTTTTTTTAGATTTATTTATTATTATACATAAGTACACTGTAGCTGACTTCAGACACACCAGAAGAGGGCGTCAGATCTCATTATGGGTGGTTGTGAGCCACCATGTGGTTGCTGGGATTTGAACGCAGGACCTTCAGAAGAGCAGACAGTGCTCTTACCTGCTGAGCCATCTTACCAGCCCCAGAGACAGAGGTTTTTTTGAGACAGGGTTTCTCTGTGTAACCCTAGCTGTCATGGAACTCACTCTGTAGACTGGACTGACCTCTAACTCAAAAGATCTGCCTGCTTCTGCCTTCCTAGTGCTAGAATATAGTACGATATGGATATGGTGTGAATGAGGCTTGAATCTTTGTTGTTTGTTTGTTTCAAGATAGGGTTTCACTGTGTAACCCTGGCTGCCCCAGAACTTACTCTGTAGACCAGGCTGGCCCCAAACTCAGAGATTCACCTGCCTTTGCCTTCTCAGTGCTAGGATTAAAGGTGTGCCCAATGAGGCTTGATTCTTTGTTTTTTTTTTTAAAGATTTATTTATTTATTTTATGTGTATGAGTACGCTATAGCTGTACAGATGGCTCCCTCCAGCCCCACCTCCGGCATAGTATGCTGTAGCTGTCTTCAAATGCACCAGAAGAGGGCGTCAGATCTCATTACGGGTGGTTGTGAGCCACCATGTGGTTGCTGGGATCCAAACTCAGGACCTTCGGAAGAGCAGTCAGTGCTCTTACCCGCTGAGCCATCTCACCAGCCGGAGGCTTGATTCTTTCAAGAGGAAAAAGAATACAGTTTTATTCACACAGTTGGGAGATGTTGGAGACGTCAGGGCCCTTTGTAACTATTACTGATCCATTCTGAATGCCAGGTTAATGTACTTTGTATATTACATGCTGTTCTGGACCACAAAGGTTAACCAGATTTTAAGAAGCAGATGTTCTATAGTAAAGAGACAGACACCTGGAGAGTTCAGTACCTTGCCTGAGGTCTCTCAACCAGTAAAGGGCCAAATCGGGAAGGAGTCTAGCTCTGCCTAAGGCAACTGCTGCCTTTACAGTGCTTAGTAAGATAATAACCAGAAACAGCTGGATAGCACTTCATGGTTCAAGAGTGTCTTCATATCCTTTCTATGCACTGTGTCATGGCAGGCCCGGGCAGGTGAGGCATTCCATACTTCTTTGGGACACCTTCTTGTTGAGGGTACTTCCACTTGTTTTCTGGAGTGAGGATGGGAGAGAGCAGTGGCTCTGAGAAGTTAGAAGAGAAAGCCTAGGGAGAAGCTAAGATAGTGAGACTTGGCCAGTTGCTATGGTTACTCAGCCATCTGGGTAACCATTTTGAGGGTTGCTATGGTGATAGGCTGCTGGGTAGCAGGGAACCTTCTTCTGGGGTGGCTGGCACCATCCAGGCTTTTAGACTAGGGATACTGCACTTTTATAGCAGAAGAGGGCAGCATAAGAGCAGGCAAAGTCTAGCTGCCCAGAGCAGACTAAGGGACTCAGGGCAAAACTTAGATTTCCAAGGCAGAAAGCAACTTTGTCTGGAACTGGCCAAAGAGGAAGGGAGATCAGGGACAAGGCTAGACCTGGAGGCAGGACTCATATGAATGAGACCAAAACCTGGCCATTTGCTTCCAACCAAATGATCAAACTGAGCAGCCACTGTCGTGCCTGCTACCAACTTCTACAATGTAAAAGACACACCATGTAAAAGACACAGTAGATAGTGCCATAAAGAGGAATAACACACACACACACACACACACACACACACACACACACACACACACTCACACCTTACTAGCAGATGTATTTATAGAGCATCAGTTCACACATAGAAAATAGAGCTGCTTAAGCCAAGTTGAAGAAGTGTGAGTCTCCTAGGGGTTGGGGAGGGAAGGAGACAGGATTTCTCACTTTCCTCTTTCTAATCAGACTATGAAGTGGCTTCAGTTCTTGATCACTGAGTAAATGCTCTTTGTTTGTTTGTTTGTTTTGTTTTGTTTTCTGAGACAGTGTCTAACTATGTAATTCTGGCTGTCCTGAAACTATGTAGACCAGGCTGGTTTCAAACTCACAGAGAGTGTCTCAGGAGTGCTGGTATTAAAGGCATGCACCAGGACACCCAGTTCCTGAATTAATTTTGTTTTGTTTTGTTTTTTAAGAGACAAAGTTCTCTGTGTAACAGCCTTGGCTGTCCTGGAACTGATTTGTATACCAGGCTGGTCTCAAACTCAGAGACCCACCTGCCTCTAGAGTGCTGGGATTAAAGGCCTACTCTACTCCCACTCAGCTAAAAGGTGGGATTATTGAGAAGAACTGCCTGGGCCGGTTAAAAACAGCTTCAGGTGCTGACATGAGCTTCCCCATGGGCTTTCAGTAGTTGGAGATGAAGAGAGTGGATTTTTTAGGCAAAGGGTTAGAATTTGGTTCTGGGGAAAATGCTGCCCACACAGTATGAGGCTGTGAGAAATACACTATTTGTGTGAGTGTGTGTGTGTCTGTGTGAGCTGGGACTGAATGGAGGTCTCTGCATGTTAAGGATGTACTCTACCACTGAGCTACAATCCCAGCCCAAAGTTCTTAAATATTGTAGCCTAGTCAGAAGCCACAGACAGCTCAGTATTTTGAGATTGTCTCATTCACTCATTTATTTTGTCGTTGATCAAAAATTTAGACATTCAAGAGTGTCCTAGATAGCCAATGTTGTTTGCCATATGCTGAGGATCTCAGGCATCCTCACATACGGAAGCCCCAGGTCTTACAGAGCTAATGCTATAGGAAGGCTGAAGACAAGCTGGCCAGGACTAGAGAGATGGGTCAGTGGCTAAGAGTACTGGGTGCTTTTGCGGAGGACCTGGATTCAATTCCCAGCATGCACATGGTGGGGCTCACAAACATCTGCATTGCCAGTTTCAGGGGACTCAAAGGTCTCTTCAAATTTCTGTAGGCACTATTTTGTACATATACATATATGCAGGCAAAACATTCCTGCATATAAAATTAAAACAAAAAACCTACCTTTAAAAAAAAAAAGTAAGCTGGGCGATGGTGGCACATGCCTTTAATCCCAGCACTTGGGAGGCAGAGGTAGGCAGATTTCTGAGTTCGAGGCCAGCCTGGTCTATGGAGTGAGTTCCAGGACAGCCAGGGCTACACAGAGAAACCCTGTCTCAAAAAAAGCCAAAAAAAGTAAGCTGGCAGTAACTGAGGCTGAAGCAAAAGGATCTCAGAGTCAGGGCAGCCTTGTGGGAACTTTCAAAGGAAGAAGGGAGGAAGACCTTGCCTCAAAGAAACAAGAACAAGGGTTGATGAAGAGAATCAGTGCTCACACCATGTCATCTGACCTCCAGGCATGAAAAATAAAAATGTAATAAGAAAGAAATCAAGAAAAGGGGGCAGCGTGTTGGTGGCTCAGGCTTACAGTCTCAGGTACTCAGGTGGCTTGTAAATGAATTGCCCTTAATATAAAAGTAAACAGAGCTGCTAAAGTAGGATGGTTCAAAGCTTTCCTGGGTAATTTAGAGAGATATTGTCCCACAATAAAAGGAGGCTGGGTGTGGTGTCAAATGCCTTTAATGCCATTATCCATGAGTCAGAGTCAGGTGATCGGTTAGTTCCAGGCCAGCCTGGTCTACACAGAGTTCCAGGGCAGCCAGTGCTGCAAAACAAACAAACAAAACAAATAAATTAAAACAAATGTAAAAGGAGGGGAAACAGAAATGGCTCAGTGGTTAAGAGGATTTGCTACTACCCTTCCAGAGGTCCTGAGTTCAATTCCCTGGTGTGTCTGAAGAGAGTGACAGTGTACTCACATACATAAAATAAATAAATCTAAAACAAACAAAGGACAGAGGAGAGCTTTCCAGCATACAAGATGGGCTCTTGGCAACGGCCTGTAATTCTATCTCCAGGGAATCTAGCACCCTCTAGTGGTCTCTGCAGGCATCCACACTGATGTGCCCCTCTCTCTCTCTCTCTCTCTCTCTCTCTCTCTCTCTCTCTCTCTCTCACACACACACACACACACACACAGAGACACAGACACACCCTTAAACATATATAAAAGAGGGCTGGAGATAGTGCTCAGTTTTAGAGTGCTTACTGTTGAACATAGGAAATTGAGGAAGGCTTTAGAATTTCCAAGAGTAGAAGTGAGTCATGCGGGCTGGATGAAGGTCTTGAGTTCAAATCCCAGAAACCATAGGATGTCTCACAACCATCTGTAATGAGATCTGATGATGCCCTCTTCTGGTGTGTCTGAAGACAGCTACAGTGTACTTATTTATAATAAATAAATAAATAAATAAATAATAAATAATAAATCTTTTAAAAAAAGAAGCCAGGCGGTGGTGGTGCACACCTTTAATCCCAGCACTTGGGAGGCAGAGGCAGGCAGATTTCTGGTCTACAGAGTGAGTTCCAAGACAGCCAGGGCTATACAGAGAAACCCTGTCTCAGAAAAAAAAAAAAAGAAAAAGTGAGTCATGCTACAGGAGAGAAACAATGGAGGTCATAGTTTTGGAGAAAACCAGGTAGGAAGACTCTGAGATAAGAGAGCATATTTGGGGGCTGGAGAGATGGCTCAGAGGTTCAGAGCACTGACTGCTCTTCTGAAGGTCCTGAGTTCAAATCCCAGCAACCACATGGTGGCTCACAACCATCCGTAGGATGAGGAGGAGATCTGACACCCTCTTCTGGGGTGTCTGAAGACAGCTACAGTGTACTTACATATAATAAATAAATACATCTTTAAAAAAGAGAGAGAGAGAGCATATTTGAGGATTGAAAGATGTGTTGAGGCTTTAGGAGGAGGGGTGCTTGACAAAAAGGGGAGGATTCTGAAGGATTATTTCCTGGCATTACCCACCTCTGCCACTAGATGTCCTCCCAAGTCCGTCCTGCTGTGTGAATCTTCCAAGGCAAACTCTTCAGCAATTCAACACCAGGCCCACTGAAAGCCTCAGAGCTTCTGCATTGTATGGTTTGGCAATAAACTTAGATTCTTGCTTGAAAGAAGAAAAACAAAAACAAAAATTGCACTTTGGTAGACTTTCTTCCCTCCCCCTCAAGAATCTTTGTTCCCTCTAGCCTAGTAAAATTTTCTCTATATAAAACAGGAACATCAGCCAAACATGTGGACTTCCCCTTTCCCATTCATTAGAAGAATGCTTCACTTCAAACTCTCAGGAGAGTATTTAAATGCAAATTTCATCAAGAAAGCAACGTGGGCTGGTGAGAGGCACTCTAGCCACCATGCAGACTCGAGCCTCTTCCTAATTACCAGGTTTCTTTTCTTTTCTTCCTTTTTGAGGCTGGGTGTCACCATATATAAATATAGTTTAGGCTGCCCTCAAATTTACAATTCTCTTGCCTCAGCCTTCCGAATGCCTGGTTAGTTACCGGTTTGCTCATGGCTTTCTTGAGTTCTTTTTGCTGTTTGCTGAGGGTGGGGGTGGGGTGGGAGCACAGGATCTCACTCTGTAGCCTTGTCACAGCCTAGGCCAGGTTGACCTCTAACTCACTGTGATGCTCCCACCTTTGCCTCCCTTAGTTCGAGGATCTAAGGCATGCACCACCATGCCTGGCTTTTTACTGTGTTTCTTAATAGGAATCTCAACCTTTTGCGTTATCTTTCCTCCTTCCCAGGTTTCCACAGAACCTGCTTAGCACAGTAGACTATTCCCTCTGTTACTTCCCAAGCTTTGGCAAGTATCAGTCACAGTTCTTGAGGAACCTGCTCACAAACTGGTGCCTGTAGCCTAGTAGGGGATGGGGGTACTTTTTTATTTGTTGCAATGAACTGAGGGAGGAGGTAGGTAAGTGTTTGTAAAAGGGATAAGGGTGGAGGCCTGTGGATGTATGTGTATTTGCATCCAGGTCTCCTTAGCCCTACTGGTATAAAATAGTATAGGAAATGCAGTGACTCAGCACTTACACAGTCAAGAACTCCAGAATTAGCAATTCTCTTTTATTTGCTGTTTTGGAAAAGAAAAAAAGAAAGTGCTTGCTATCAAGTACCACACCAACTCCTTCTTTTCTGCTAAATACCTTTTACTCTTTAAGAAAAAAAATACCACTACTTACTCTTTTTGTGTTTCTAGACTGAGCTCATTAGTGTCTGACCTCAATCAGTGAATATATATATATACACACACACACAGAGAGAGAGAGAGAGAGAGAGAGAGAGAGAGAGAGAGAGAGGGAGGGAGAGAGAGAGAAACTGGAGCCAGGCCTTCTCTGTACAGAGTTTGGGAAGCTCAGCAAAAATTGATGGGAAGAGATATGATTAATTATTTGCTCACCTGCTTTGTGATGTGGAAAACTATGATTGCACCTATTAGTGAAAAGCATCATTTCATATAATTAATGTGCCGAGCAACGACTGACCAAATACTTGACATTACTCAAAAGGTACAAAGCTACAATTCTTGCTCTAGGGTAAGAGTCTCCCATTTCAAACTCTTCAGAATGAGAACTGAAATGGGATTCCAAGTATCAATTTTGGTTGCTCAACTGCCACACGAAATCTTTTTCTACCTGCTCATGTGCCTTTCCCGTGATATTTACTAGTGTAAGTTATTACCACAGCCGCTTCCCTGTTCCCTGAAGAACCAGTCAGCGACGGTTGAATGGGCCAAAAGTGGGCTAAAAGTATCATTGTGTTTGCTTGAAACAGTCTTACTGTGAGGCCCAGACAGACCTAGAATTAGTAGCAAATCTGCTTCAGCCTTCCGAGGGCTAGGATTACAGGTGTGAGCTACCATCTTGGAATTCCTCATTCATTACTTTTGGTTACGGTCAACCCATGACTACTGGGACCGAAAGATATACAACTGAATAGAGAACCCGATGACGCTGGGAACCCCTTTACAAAATGGTCCTAAATAAATCCCTGCTCATATTTACGTCTCCTTTCTTCTTTCTCTAGGGCTGAGAATAATTGGCTACTGGCTTCCCTCACGTTGCCCTAACCAGTTTTGCTCCAGAATCCTTTCTTTGTTCCCTTTACCCTCGTGGTGCAGCCTCTGGTCCCCACTTTCCCCCTTTTTCATCTAAGTCGCCTCTGTTGAGAGGGCTGTCACAGTTTGGTAATCCTATTGGGTCTCTCCCCTCTCTGGATTTATGCCCTCCCCCCATGTGCAGTCAGAATCCTGTTTTCATCGCTCTCTCAGTTGTCATTTCTCAGGCTCTGCTCCTTGGCCTGGTTTACTTTATGGTGATGGCTCTGTCCCCCCTCGCTTCCACTTCAGTTTCGTCTGTTTCTGGTCAACCCTTTGTTCACGGGCTTCTTTGTGGTCGTACCGTTCCCTTCGGCCTGACATATCAGTCCTGGCTGGGTCCTGCCCCTGTCTCGGTTCTGGAGCCGTGTGGCCTTGGATGTGAGGCATCTTGGTCTTTTGCTCTCCGCCTGCCTTCAAGGTTTTCTCTAGGACCTTCTCCCGCAGCCGCACAGGCCCAGCCCGTGGCTCCCTCCTTTGTCCCGGCTGCCGGTGTAGGTCAGCGCTGAGTGGGGCCACGGCCCAGCCAGGGTCGGCCCGGGGGTCTCCCGGCCGCTGCGGCCCGCCCGGCCTCCTGTTCGGACGAGCAGGGGCCTCCTGGCGGCGGGCCTCAGGCGGCGGCCGGTCTCTCCGGTGTTCCGCTCGGGCCCGCGGCCCGCCCGGGCGGTGGTCGGCGGCCCGCCCGGCCCAGCAGGCTGCAGCCGCGGGGCTGAGGACGCGCCCGGCGGCGGAGGCGGCGGGCCGAGGGGCGGGGAACCGGCCCGGCCTGGCGCTCCTGACAGGAGGCGCCGCCGCCGCCGTCGCGCCGGGGCGGGCTGAGGGAGGAGCGGAGCCGAGGGGTGGGGAGGCGGAAACGCGAGCCGGGACCGGCGGAGCGCGAGCGGGCCGGGTGCGAGCGGGCTGAGGGAGCCGAGCGCGACTGCCGGGCCGGGCGAAACGAGACGGACGCAGAGCCGAGAGCTAGAGAGCGAAGGCGCCGCCGAACCGCACAAAGGCCGAGACTGGGGCCGCCGCCGCCGCCGCCGCTGCCGCCTCAGCGCGCGGGCCTGGAGTCGGCGCCCCCCGGGGCCCGGGCAGAGCGCGGCGCGGGCAGCCATGGCCGGCTACGTGCCGGGTCAGCAGCCGGCCAACCGCAGCCAGGAGAAGGAGTTCGTGCAGGCTTACGAGGATGTGCTGGAGCGCTACAAAGGTGAGGCTGCGGCCGGGCCGGCGCTGGCCGGAGCCGGAGGCCCGCGGCTCGGCCGGCTGCAGGTGGGGAGGCGGGCGGGGGGCGCGTCCCCCCGTGCGGGGCTGGGCCGGGAGCTGCGGCCGCCACTCGGGGCCGGCTTCTGGAGAGTTGCGATAAGAAGCCTCGGGAGCCCCGCTCCCCGGCCGGCGCTCGGCGCTCTCCTATCTCCGGTCACACTGTTTGCTCTATTATCTGGCCGGATCCGAGGCAGGAGAGACGTGGAGCTGGCTCGGGAGACCGCCTGCCGTGGGACTCTGGTGGAGGAGGAGTTGGGCTCGAGGGAGACGCTCTCCTTCGGTTTCCCGGGGCGAGCTTCCCTGCGGTGGCTCTCCGGGGGTCGCCCGCCCGCTTTTGTCTCCCAGGCTCTCGGAGGAGTCGCGCGGGAGCCTAGGACGCCGAGCACCCCAGGGGGGTCGTGGGGGCCGGGTGGGTGGCGTGGCCGGTGAGTGTGCAGATTTCCGTGGCGAGGCCTCCCCACCCCCACGCCACCCCCCACCCCTCAATGTCTGGGCCTGCCTGGTTGAGGCAGGGGTCTAGTTATTATTATTATTATTATTTTTTTTCTTCCTCTCAGAAATAAAGGTTGGTCTCGGAGCTCGGATTTCAGCCCCTGGAGGCTGTCTCGCGAAGCAGTTCTGCGAGTTAATGCCTAATCTCCGCCGAGTACACGCAGAGAAAGTTTTGACAGGCCAGCAGGGCTGCGGGCTGCCTTTCCCTAACCGCCCCGAGTGGAAGGCAGGGGTGCGTGGCCCCAGAGCCCCAGCTTTGATTCATCTTCAAGTGTGCTCTAGGCTGCACTTTCTTTGGAGACGTTGACTTTACCAGACACTTCACAGGCAGGCACCTCCCCCCCCCCCCCCCAGTCCCCTCTTTAAAAACTGGTCGCTTGTGACTAGCCTTGCCTTTCTTCCCGTGTGAAGGGGAGGGATTTTTAACCCTTATGACTGAGGCCAGCGTACTTGTTTGCAACACCTACCCAGTGAAGGGAAATTAAAGACAAAACTGTAAGCACACAACCCCTCCCCCCCCCCCCCCCCCCCACCACCCCCGACCATTAGAGCTCTCCTTGGGAATGCAGCTTGGGGGAAATCAGATGAAGACCCACTAGGCTTCTATTTGTTTTTGCTGTATCACCTCCTGTAAGCCGTCCAGTTTTCCTGCCTGCAGGGAGTTTTCTGTCAGCCCCCCACTTCTCTTAAGAAATGGGGATTATTGCAGAGCACAGAGAGGTTAGGTTGTGCGGCTGTACTTCATTGAAAAACTGCTGCTCGAGGAATGGATCTGCAGAACCATTTGCCTTTGATGGTTTTTGTTTTGCACTCCTCCGAGGGAGGATACGCCACCGGGGCTGTCACTAGCTTTGACTGCTTTCAACCAGCAGAATTAAAACACAAATAGGAAGAAATCTCAGTACCTCCCAGGGTCAAGTTGCTGCTGACTTCTAGCTGAAAGGAAGTTGGGCTTCCCTGTTAGGGCAGAAAGGAAGTGGGGTTTGTTCCTGGATGGGTTACTGGCCGGTTCAGACTTCTCAGACTTCTCCCTCAGTTTGGCTTTACTCTGATGGACTTTGTTCCAGTGTGTAGGAATTTGATTCTTCTCAGACACAAGCCTATTTCTTAAAGGCACTCTACTTTTATTTATTTATTTTTAATCTAATTTATTTTTGTATATGAGTTTTTTCTTGCATCTATGGCTGTGCACCACATGTGTACCTAGTGCTGGAGGAGGTCAGAAGAGAGTGTTGGATTCCCTATTGAACTGCAGTTCTCGATAGTTGGGAGTCTCCATATGGTTGCTGGGAATCAAACTTAGGCCCTCTGTAAGAGCAACAGGTGCTCTTCTTAACTGCTGAGCCACCTCTGGAGTCCCCATCCTACCAGTATTTAAAAAAAACAAAACAAAACAAAAAAAACAAAAAAACAAAAAAACCTCAACAACTCTGGGGCTGGAGAGATGGTTCAGCAGATAAGAGTGGCACTTCTCCTGCAGAGGAGCAGGATTCAGTTCCAAGCAGCAGTGTGGCAGCTTGCATTCTCTTGTAACTTCAGTTCCAGGGGCCCTGACAAACCTCTACAGTGTTCTGGTGTGCCAGGCACAAATATGGTACACATGGTTCATGGAGGCACAGGCATACACATAAACAAATAATCTTAAAAACATATAGCATTCATACATGTCTTTAATTCCAGCACCTGGGAGGCAGAGGCAGATAAATCTTCGAGTTGGAGGCCAGCCAAGGGCTGTGGAGTGAGACCATGTCTCAGAATAAAAAAAGTTGCCAGGTGGTGGTGGATGCCTTAAATCCCAGTACTTGGGAGGCAGAGGCAGGGGGATCCACAAATCAAATTGTAGAACAGCCAGGGCTACACAGAGAAACCTTGTCTCAAAAAACCCATGTACACACACACACACACACACACACACACACACACATACACACACACTGTTTTGGAGAGATATGGGGGAAATTTATATTACTGTTGGCTTCATTGGCAGGCCTCTGAGTGAATTGCATCCTTGCTGAAATAAAGAATTTTTTTTTGTTTTTTTTGTTTTTTTGTTTTTTGAGACAGGGTTTCTCTGTGTAGCCCTGGCTGTCCTGGAACTCACTCTGTAGACCAGGCTGGCCTCTAACCGAAATCCACCTGCCTCTGCCTCCCAAGTACTGGGATTAAAGGCATGCGCCTACACTGCCTGGCCTGAAGAATTATTATGTAAAATAAAGTGGGATTTCCATGTGGAGAGGGAGGATTGAAGTTTTCAGCTATATAAATTGCTCCTAGAAGACTAAAATGACAAATAATGTATTTGCAGTATGAACTGAGCAGAGCTGTGTATAAAGCACCTTTATTAGGAATGGTTGTCAGGATTTTCCAGACCTGCTTGGCAACTATTACCCTATGTGTTGGTAGTGAGCATGGTTTTGGCAGGGCTAGAAGATTCAGCATGGACATAAATGCTCTCCTTCATTTCCCAAGTATCCCAAAAGCTGTTTCAGATAGCTGGCCAATAAACAGCAAGCATTAGATAGCCAGATGCTAACATGTCAGAGTGGGCAGCAACCAGGAGAACCCCCTCCATCCCTCTAAACGACTATTAGGTCTCATTGCTAGTGATAGTAGTGGGCTTATGAATGAGGTCTGGTTCGTGCCCTGGTGATTCACATGGAACAAGGCAGAGATACACAAGCAACTATGGGACTTGATAAGTGCCATGGAATCATGAGGACAAAGACAGTCTCTGTGAGCTCACTGGGAGGCTTGGGCTTTGTCCTTATGCTTGTTTAGGGTCTCACTGCCTAGCCCTGGGACCACCAGACCAGCTTATAATTTTAAGACAGGTTCTCAGCCTAGGCTGGGTATGTAGCTAAATCTGGCTTTCAACTCCCAAATCTCCTGACTGTTTTTCAAGCGCTAGGATTGCAGGCTAGTACTAATGCCAATCAGAATTAGATTCTGTCTTTTCACAAAAATTTGAAGATTAAAGTCCTCATGTGCCAACCTGGGCTAGGAATAAAAGAACATTTACACGTCAACATGATTTCTCATGTCAACTGTATGGTCTTTACAGACTTGAGGCTGACCTGGAGTTCTTGTTAGATGTGTCTACCAGGTGCAGGAGGTGACTGCAGCTAGTTAGGGTGGGTGTTCAGCATACCATAGAATGTAACTGCACAGAGAGGTACACATAGGAGATATATATGTATATATATATATATATATATATATACACACACACATATATATATATACACACACACACACACACACACACCTGCGCGCGCACACACTCCTGACTAGACAATATGATAGTAGTAAAAGAACCTTTGATTCTAGACTTGGGCTCCACCTCTTTCTTCTGTACCCCCTGGAAACATTGCTGACTCACTTTTATCTTTAGGTTTTCATCGGTTAAACATCAATCAGTGATTTATTGGTATTCATGAGGATACAGATGAGCTGCCGGGATACATTATGCTATCACTATTTTTAACAATCTTCATGGACATACATTTCAAAGCCATTTCACACTTACCACAGTACCCTATACATGTAGTATTACTAAGACTGGTAACGTTAGACCCAAGGCCAAGCACAGGCTTCAGAGCTCTGGATGAGGCTTTTATGTTGGCATAGAGGAGCCTCACCATCATATCTGACTTGGGTTAGCTGACATGAGTGTGTGAAAATGTTGGTAACATGGAACTGTTAGTGTCATTGCTGGCTTTTAGCTCCTCAAATGCAGGCACACACTCAAGTTCCTTACAGCAGTTCTGAACTGTGGAAAAGTTCTTTTCCTTTGCTTCAATTAAGACAGAGTTTTGCGCCAGGCGGCGGTGGCGCATGCCTTTAATCCCAGCACTTGGGAGGCAGAGGCAGGCAGATTTCTGAGTTCGAAGCCAGCCTGATCTACAGAGTGAGCTCCAGGACAGCCAGGGCTACACAGAGAAACCCTATCTCGAAAACAAACAAACAAACAAACAAAAACCAAAAAAGGACAGAGTTTTGCTATGTAGCCCTCTCTGCCCTGGAACTCATTATATAGATCAGGCTGGGCTTAGAGTTATAGAAATCCACCTGCCTTTGCCTCCCAAATGCTGGGATTAAAGATGTGTGCCACCCTCCCCCCCCCCATTCCCCAGTGATGGAGAAGTTTGTAGTATGTAAGTCTCTGAAAATTTTATGTAAAATATATGATTATGTAAAATATATATAGGGTAGACTGAGGATTTGGGATTTTTTTACTCACGTAATGTTCCTTGGTTAAAGGTAAACTCATTTTGGTCAGGTGTGGTGGCACAGGAGTTTAATTCCAGCACTTGGGAGGCAGAGGCATGTGGATTTCTGTAACTCTAAGCCTGGTCTACAAAGTCTAGGACAGCCAGCTACATATGGAAACCCTGTCACAAAAAAAGAAAAAAAAAAGTAAATCCAGTTCTTAAGTTCCCTTTTAGAACAAAAGTCCTGGGGTTGAAGTGGATAGCTTCTAGACAGAACGAGGGAGTAATTGCTGCTTCCGGGCACTGTGAGTTCAGAAAGTGAGTCAAGTCTGTCAGCTGGGAAATCACAAGCTTTGGCCACACTGTGCTGTTGAAATAATAAAATGTGTGCATATGCTAGCAGTGCTCCTGGGAACTACTGCCTTGCTCTTGAGCTAGCTTGACAAGTGATGTAACACAGGCCAGGGAGATCCACTAGCCACGGTCTGTTACCTTGCAAGTTTTCAGTGCCTGTTTTAGGCCTTAGAGGTCTTGATGGAAAGAAAACTTAAGAGTGTACACCAGGGAACAGAAATGTCCTGGGATTGAACCTACAACCTCTGTGTACCAAGCGAGTCTTACACCCTTGAGCTGTATCTCCAGCCTTTTAACTCTTTCTTTCTTTCTTCCTTTCTTTCTTTCTTTCTTTCTTTCTTTCTTTCTTTCTTTCTTTCTTTCTTTCTTTCTTTCTTTCTTTCTTTCTTTCTTTCTTTCAGGTATAATCTTAGCCTGGCCTTTAGTGCTCTATCTTTTTGTCTCAGCCAGAGGTAGAGACAGGAGATTTCTGGAACAAGCTAGCTAGATTAGCTTTATCAATGAGCTCTGGGTTCATCTGAGAGACCTTGCCTCAGTGAATACCCTGAAGAGTGATTAAAGAGAACTCCCAGTGTCAGCCTCAGTTCTCTACATGCCACATGCACACAGGTTTGTCCACACGCATGTGAACACACATACACACTTGCGTGCACACCACATAGATATACACACAAAAAAAAGCTCATTTTACAGAAGCAATATATCTAATATTTAATGAAGAAAATTATAACATGGGAACGTGTATCTATAAAGGGTTTGTTTGTGTGTGTGTGGGAACCAACAGATAGAGAACTCAAGGACAAAGTTTTGTGATCAGTCCCCTCCACTTGTTCTGGCTGAATAAAATTTTGTTACAGTATAAAGCTCTCTGCATATAAACATGCTTATTTCTCTTTTCTTTTTTTTTTTTTTTTTGGTTTTTCAAGACAGGGTTTCTCTGTGTAGCCCTGGCTGTCCTGGAACTTACTCTGTAGACCAGGCTGGGCTTGAACTCAGAAATCCACCTGCCTCTGCCTCCCAAGTGCTGGGATTAAAGGCGTGTGCCACCACCGCCCAGCCGCTTATTTCTCTTTTCAAAATTACTTTGTTTTGGATGACCATGTGTCAATCATCAGGGATGTTCTAATTATCAGGCATAATTTGGCAAGTAACCTAAGACAAGTTAATTAATTGGTCAGTCATCATCTTTTGGACAGGGCTTTGCCAGCTGTACTGCTGGGTTCTGTCTTGCTATAATATTTTTCTGTAGTAATTTTTGCTCAGAAAGATAAACACGGTTGCTTTGTGTTGATGCAAAGTATAAGCTTGTTTGAATTGTCTTTGGAGTCCAGACAGTTTTCAATCCAAAGGAGAAGGTTGATTGAGACATAGGAAGTAATTTTCTTTGGCTGTACTTTTTAGTCAATCAACAGCAATGAATAAACCCACTGTACGTGATGCTTTATGAGTGCGTACAACAGAGACTGTGTTGGAGCAAGTGGCGTGGGGGGGGGGGTTGTGGAACACTTAGAAGCATGGAAAGAATGAGGTTTAGATTTGGAATAGACTGGGGCCTGGTGGTAGGTAAGAAGGGAGGGCTTTGAGGCTAGCCTGGGCTGCTTAGTAAGACTTTATTTTTTTATTTATACTTGTCTGTGTTGAGGGTGTTGGATTCCCCAGGAACAGAACTTACATACAGTTGTGAGCTGCTATGTGGGTGCTGGGAATTGAACCCAGGTCCTCTGGAAGGACAGCCAGTGTTCTTAACTGCTGAGCCATCTCTCCAGCCCCTAAGGCTCTGTCTAGAGGAGGAGGAAGAGGAAGAGAGAAAGAAAGAAAGAAAAAGAAAGGAAAAGAAAGAAAGAAAGAAAGAAAGAAAGGGAAAGAGAGAAAGAAGGGAAAAGAAAAAAGAAATTTTGGTATGGTGGTTCAAGTTTATAAAATTAGCATTAGAGGGCTGAGGCAGGAATCACTGTAGTTGGAGGACAAACTGAACTACATAAATGAGTCCAGATCATCCTAGACTAGATGAAAAGAGTCTGTGTCAACATAACAAAATAAGATATGGCTTAGTTATACTTCCTAGCACTCAGGAAGCCCTGGGTTTGCTTCCTAGTCTTTCATATACTGAGTGATGTGTTGAATGCCTGTAATTTCAACACTCAGGAGTTGTAAGAAGAGGATGAGAAATTTAAGCCACCAATAACTACATAGTGAGTTCCAGGCCAGCCTTGGGTACATGATACCCTGTCTTCAAACCAAACCAGATCATACTAAACCAATATGGAACCAACCAAATAAATAACCCCAAACAAACAACAAACATACTAACAAACAAATGTAACCATCAAACAACTAAACAGAGAAGTAAAAATGAAAGTCTCTGTGGATAAAGTTCTTGATGAGCTTCAAATCCCTACAGGGCAGGAATGTATGTGGGTTGCCTGTCGTTCAGAGATAGGATCACTGGTGAGTGAACTAGCTCAGTGAAAGGCCCAGTCTCAGAGAATAAGGTGGAGAGTGATGGAGGAAGATATCCGCTGCCAGGCTTCCACAAGCACAAGTGTGTATGCACACATGTACATACACATTTTGAATACATAAACGTGAATGCATAACATTCATGCGTGTATGCATGAGTGCACATACACACACAGGAGCATGCAGAGAGAGAGGAAAAAGAAGAAAGGTAAAACTGCAGTGTGAATTCGAACGCCTGTGTTTCAAACGCTGGGCAGGAGTGACGAGGGTGAGACACTATTCTAGGAGCCAGGCACTCTAGAATCTAGAGTCTAGAGGTTGACATTGCAGTTGAGTCATGAAACTAGATTAAGAGGTGATAGAAACCTGGAGAGATTGTGAGATTGTTCACAACCACCTGTAATTCCAGTTCCATGAGACCTGCCTGCGTGTGGTATACATACACACATACTCACATTCACATAAACTAAAAATAAATCTTGAGGGAGAGAAAGAGCAGGGGCTAGGGGGCACTAGACCATACCTTGAATCCCAGTTTTAGGGAGCCAGAGACAGAGTTCTGGCTGTTCTGCATAGTGAGTTCTAGGTCTAAGGCTACAGAGAACTTTTGGGACAGATATACTGATTACATTTAAGGATTTATAAAAATTTATTTTTTATTTTTAATTATGTGTCTGTCTATGTTGTGAGTGTATATACATTCCGGTTCTCATGGAGATCAGAGCTGGAGTGATAGGGATTTGTGAGCCATCTGCCATAGATGCTGGGAACTGAACTCAGGTCCTTTGTAAGAGTAGCAAGTACTCTTAGCCACTGGGCCATATCTCCATCTCTGCCTTTAAATTTAGATACTAATGTTGCTAATGGTTTCCTATAAGGTTTTGCCTTCAAAACTAAGAATTAAGTGCTGGAGAGATGGTTTATGTTAAGAGCACTATGTTAAGACCCATGTTCTATACCCAGCTCTCACATGGTGGCTCACTACCATCTGTGACTCCAGTTCCAGGGGATCTGACACTCTCTGGACTCTTCAGGTACTAGGCACACAAGTGGTACACAGACATACATACATGGGGCAAAATACCTAAACAAACCTTTAAAAAAAGGAAGAAATAAAGAAATGAAGTAAGAATTAGTTCTCGACGGGTGGTGGTGGTGCATGCCTTTAATCCCAGTACTTGGGAGGCAGAGGCGGGCAGATTTCTGAGTTTGAGGCCTGCCTGGTCTATAGAGTGAGTTCCAGGACAGCCA
>JADRCD010236556.1:0-16032 GCA_019843815.1 Montemys delectorum | reverse complement strand
CTTCCTTCCTTCCTTCCTTCCTTCCTTCCTTCCTTCCTTCCTTCCTTTATTCCCTCCCCCTCCTTCCCCTTCTGTCTTTCATTGCTGCCTCCTTCCCAACCTCTTTCCTTCTGTTTTCCCCTCCTCTCTTCCTAATGGTACACCCAGACTCTATTCCTATAAATTAAAACTAGACTAGTATTTTAGGAATTTTTTTTTGTTCTTTGTTTTGTTTTGCATGTTCCTGGATTTGATCTGTGAGTGTTTTATATAGTACCTTAGTGTCTGCTCATAGTGTAACACAGTTTCCTATAAGTTTTGTTTTCTTTCTTAGATGGTATGTTGACTATAAAGTAAGATGGGAATTGGTCTTTCTTCTAAATAGTTGATGAAATTCATCTCTAAAGATACTGTGACTTACATTTTCGTAATAAAAGGTTTTGAAGTGAAATCAGTTTAATTAGTATATTAAGACACTCACATTTTACTTTTTATTTTGTGCATGCCCTTTTCCCTTCTTAGTATTTTTAAAAGAAAGTTGTGCATTTAATGTAAGTTTCAAATTTTGTCAGCATAAAGTTGCTTATGAACCTCTCTTATCTTTTCAGAGTTTCAAAGCTTTGTAGTGAGAACTCCTTTTCATTCCTGATACTAGTGGCTTCTATTCTTGATCACTAAGGGCTCATCAGTTTGACTAATTTTCTCAAATAACAAGTTTTAATTCTATTATATTTTGTTTCATTGACTTCTCTTAATTTTATTCATTTCAATTTCTTCCATGTCTTCATTCTGGATCTTGCTTGCTCTTTCTTTTGAGGGGGAGAGCAACCTTAAGTAATTGGTTTTCACCTGTGTTTTATACTACAGAGATTAAAACCTTCAATGTAGAGAAAAGGGAAAAGGGAACCCTTACAGATTGCTAGTAGAAGTGTAAACTACTCAAACCAGTTTTGAAATCAGGCTGGTGGTTGCTCAACAAATCAAAAGTAGCTCTTCCACATGACTGGATTATATAACTCCTAGGTATTTCGCTTAAGAATTCTTAGCCAATGTATCACACAAAGATAATTATACACCAATGCTTAGTGCAGTATTATTCATAATAGCTAATTTATGAAACCAACCTAGGTGCCCATCAACAGTAGAACATGAAAAATGTGGTTCTTATACATGATAAGATATAATTCAATCATTAAAAACAATAAAATTATGCTGTTTGAATGAAAAGTGGACGTAAATGGAGATTATCATATTTAATGAATTAAGTTGGCCTCTGAAAGATGAACATCATCTTTTCCTCTCATTTGTGGATCTTAGATTTTATATAGATACATAAAATCATATACATAATCATGAACATAGAAGCAAGGGCTAGCAGGATGGCTCAGCAGGTAAAGGTACTTGTGTAAGCTTGGTGACTTGAGTTTAATCCCTAGAACCTATATAAAGCTGAAGGAGAGAACAGACTCCACAGAGATTCTACGATCTCCACATAGAGTCCACGGCACACTCATCCCCTACATACATTTTGCTCTTATATACACACACACCAATATGAATAATTACAATGATAACAAATCCAAATTTAAAGAGAAAGTAGAAACAAAACTACCCAGAGGAAGAAAGAGGACAAGTGAAAGGGAGAGGGGAAGAAGAAGAGAGACTGAGAGGTATATGGGGAAATAAGCTTGTGGTGGTTTGAATGAGAATGGGTTTCAAAGGCTCCTATGTTTGAATACTTAGTCCCCAGTTGGCAGAACTGTTTGGAAAGGATCAGGAGGTGTGGTCTTGTTGAAGGAGGTGTCACTGTGGGTGGGCTTTCAGGTTTTGAAAGCCTAAGCCACTCCCATTGTGGTCTCTGCCTCCTGCTTATGGACTAAGATGTGAGCTCTCAGCTGTTCCTGATGCATGCCTTTGCTCTGCCATCATAGAGTCAAACCCACTGAAACTGTAAGCCCAAATAAATCCTTTCTTTTATAAGTTGCCTTGGTCATGGTTGTTAGCATTCTGTCTAAGCTCCACCCAACAGTTACCTGGCAACAACCAGGTATGCTTCTCCCCACATTTACCTGGCAATAGCCAGGTAGGCCTGACCCACTATAAAAGGGGCTGCTTGCCCCCTCCTCACTCTCTTGTTCTCTGGCTCTCTTGGGCTCTTCCCTTTTTGCTCCCTGTCCCCTTGCCCTTCGCCTCTCCCTTCCCTCTCTCTCCACATGCTCATGGCCATGGCCAGCCTCTATTTCTCTACTCTCTCTTCCTCTCTCTGTCTTTCTCTGCCTCTACTACCCTCTTAACTTCCCTCCCCATGACCTAAATAAACTCTATTCTATACTGTACCATTGTGTGGCTGGTCCCTCAGGGGGAAACACTCCCATAGAACATATCTCTTCTCTCTTTATCTTATTATAAATACATCAATGCTGTTTTGTCATAGCAGTAGAAAAGTAACTAAAATAGTGCTCCAAGTACATTATACACTTGTATGAAAAGCTCTTTTAACCTCAGTACTATATACAATTAGCACATGCCAATTTTTTAAAAACAGGGACATCAAGAAGTTTTCTTATGGGCTGGAGAAATGGCTCAGCAGTTAAGAGCACTGACTGCTCTTCCAGAGGTCCTGAGTTCAACTCCCAGAAACCACATGGTGGCTCACAACCACCTGTAATGGGATCAGATGACCTCTTCTGGGGTGTCTGAAGACAGCAACAGTGTAGTCATACATTAAGTAACTAAATAAATAAAATATTAAAAAAAAAAGAAGTTTCCTTATGTCATGTTTTATCTGTATCCCAAAGATTGTAATGTGCAACATTTTTGTATCATCCAATTTCAAAAACGGTCTAAAGATTTTTCTTTGACTCAGGAGCATGCCATTTAATTTCCTAGCATTGTGGTTGGGTAGTAATTAGATCTTATTGCTATTGATTTCTAACTAAGATTCACTATACCCAATGAAAAGTCTTGGCATGCTTTCAATTTTAGGCTCACTGGGATTTATTTCATGGTCCAACGTGGTGTAGACTGGGGAAAGTATCGTATACATTTCAAAAGGATGTGCATTCTGTAGTTTTTAAGTGTTCTCCAAATACTGACTGACTTGAAGTAATTGGTCCTGTTGTTTTGAGGCTCTATCTGCCTATTTATTTATTTATTTATTTATTTGGGGGGATATGTCTAGTTTTAAAATTAATTAAAGAAAGAAGAATGTTACAATCTCTTATTATGTTTGTGAGACTATTTTTTTCTTTCAGCACTGTAACTTTTTATTTTGAAGATTTTTAAGGTCCAAGGTTAAGCACATACAGGTTTATGATCATTGTGTCCTTCGAAGGAGCTGCCTCCGGTTCTTCCACTATGAACGCTCTTCTTTACCTTACTCTACTCTGCCCGATAGTAACAAAGCCACTCCAGCCTTCTTATGCTCACCACTTGTATCCATCCACCTGTATAGTCCGATCCATTCACCTCAGCCCACTTGTGTATTCTATTTAGAGTACATCTTTATACTTGAAGTGTTTTCCTAAATGTGTGTTTTAGCTAACATTTGTTTTCTAATAATCTTAGATAATCAATTGTCTTTTTAATTATACCTCTTTGAATTACTTCTTTAGTGGTTGTTTTAAAGATCATATTCTACATCCTTAGCAGCATTTTATAATGTATTTAAAGCTAATCCATACCAATTCATTCAATACCTAAAAGTCTTATTTAAAAGCTCTGCCACTTTAATTTCTCCCATATGTAATTTGTTTTAATCTTACATATTTCACAAGTTCCTTTTTCTTAGGTCCTACAGAATTCAACTATATTATGCCTAAACATAGTTTCTTCATAATTTTCAGGTTTGTAGTTAGCTGTACCTCTTTATATGTAAAGTGATGTGTTTCATAAAGTCAGGAGACTCAATGGAGCATTATTTTCCAAATTCTTTCTTTTACTATAGGTCTCAAATCACTCCAGTAGACTTCTGGTTATCATCCGATATCTTTGAAGCTGGTAATCGTTTCAATAACTCTCTTGTCAATAGATAGTTCTGTTAACCTAGCTTTAGGTTCACTTTGCCTTTTCTCTGTTAGCCAATAGGCTATTGATTCCATAGGTGAATAATGTGTTCAGATATTACATTTCTAGCTGGGCAGTGGTGGTGCACGTCTTTAATCCCAGCACTTGGGAGGCAGAGGCAGGTGGATTTCGAGTTCGAAGCCAGCCTGTTCTACAGAGTGAGTTCCAGGACAGCCAGGGCTGCACAAAGAAACCCTGTCTTGAAAAACAAAAACAAACAAACAAAAAACAAACAGACAAACAAAAAACCCCAAATATTACATTTCTTTCACTCCAAAGTTTCTGGTTGTTTTTTTAATTTTCTATTTTACTTCTATCATTGCCGGATTTTATTCACTACAAACACATTTCCCCTGTTCTTACTTAGTATAGTTAGAATACATGCTTTAAAACATTGTCTGATAATCTGTTCCATCTTAAGGTTGGCTTCTGTGGCTCCTTCCCTTCAAAGAGAGTCAAATTATCCTGACTCTTTATATGCCAAATACTAGTAAATGTTTTAAGTATCACCTGTGGAGTCGGGCTGATAATTTACTTTGGCAGGTAGTTAACTTGGTCAGAACCAAACTCCCAACTCTGCTACATCTGAGGTGGTATTAGCTCATAATCTGCATTTGGATGCTGTCAGTCTGTCCATACATGTAGGGTCCATAATCACCAATGTCACAGTTACTACTAGAATTGGTGATCCTCTTGTTTGTGTCTTCTTTTATCTTCTTCCCCTTGGGATCCTTCCTTACTTTCTGGTGGTTCTGATCACTCTAAGCTCTTCCAAATAGCTCATCTTACCAAACTGAATAAATTCTGTTGGAATTTTAGCCATACCACAACTGCACTAACTGTGGCTACTGCCAGGGTCCAGACTACAGAAATGGAGTACTACATGGCAACAGCAGCTCCCTGTAAGGTCCACCCCACAACCACCACCCAATCTCTCCAAAGGTCTGAGACAGTTATTTATGGTTAATATTATCGCACTACTATGGACGAGTCCAGGGCCTTGCACATGCCGGGCAAGTGTTCCACTACTGAATTAGAGTCATAGTCCCCCAAGTATTTAGTTTCTGTTTTCCAAGAATTTTCCATAGTTATTTGTGGAAGCTTAGGCTTCTGTAACTGAAAGAAACCACAACAATATTTTTGAAGATTTCAAAACCCCTAACTATCAGTTGTTTAGACAGGCACACACACATGAACACATGTGTGTCTCCTTATAAGAAACAGCTAAGGAAGAAGACAAAAAGACAGATTAATGTACACTTGGGGGTCGAAGGCAAAGGGACAAGAGCATCTCGGGGAAAACATCAATAAATAAAATTATTATGTCACTGTTCTAGCTCTTTGACAGTGCATGGGTTAATGAATATTCATAATATTTATTCATAAATGGATAAATATCATGGGGCTGATAATGGCTAGGCTGAGTGAGACTAACCATGACAGTTTGTCTAACTAAGAACTTGGATGATTTTAATTCTATTTATCTAAAACCAAACATAGGCTCTAAGAAATGGCTAAGGATTTGTGAAACCCATATACAAGGTGAAACTCATACACCATCAGCATATATGCAGGTCTTAGACACATAGCTAATAATGAGGAAACTCTTGAACAGCGCTGTTGTTTTGAATGGGAAAACAGAGATAAAACCATGTATGTGAGCATTGTGTCCTTTTTTGGTTCACAACACAGACCAGCTGTTCAAAAAAAGGAAATGTCCTGGGAGGTTTGAGAAGTAAGGAAGGGCAATAATAGTAGCACGAGCTTTAATCCCAGCACTTTGTAGGCAGAGGCAGACAGATCTCTGCGTTTGAGGCCAACCTCTCTACCATGATCAGGCTGAGTGAATTCCAGGACAGCCAGGGCTAGAGAGAGAAACCCCATTTCTCAAACAAACAAACAAACAAACAGCAATAATAGCAGAAAAAAAGGTTAAGAAAAGAGACTAAACCTAAGAATGCACAGGTTCTTGTAGAGCAGGATAAATGGCTACCATGCCTGCTGACACGCATGTCCCATGTCAAGGACTGTGAAACCTGTTCCCTGAGGGGTCTAGACAAGTGTCCTCCTCAATCTTATTATCTCACAGGAAGCTGCATGGAATACTAGGGACTATGCCAGATGTACTGGCCAGGGGGCTGGAAAAAGTGAGGTCATCAGAGTTCTTTCCCATCCCTAATTTTATGACTCTCTCTAAAAAGGAAGGAGAATTTAAACCCCTTCAAATTAAGACCTGGCTCAGAAGACTGAGGCTGATGAGCAGAAAACTTATTGACACTTTTTTGTTTGTTTGTTTGTTTGTTTGTTTGGATTAATGATACAAAATGTCAAAGACCTCTCCAACTAACTGTGGGTAAAATTTTAAGCAAAAGCAATTTCTTGGAAATTGGAAACAATAAGGGAAGAATAGCAAAGAATATTACTTAAAAATACAAAGTAAGAGCAAACCAAAGTGTGGCGAGTCACGACCCTCATTTTATTTCTCAGGCTATTTATACAACAAAAACAAACACTGAATTCTCTCCACCTGCAATCCACACCCCTGCCTCCCAGCTTTGATTCTGAGAATGATTTCCAGAAGACAAAACTCCAAAGAAAAAGATACAATTAGCCTTTCCTCTTAGTGTTCTTATCTATGTTAATAAATTTTTAGTCCAGGAATTAGGTGGACAATATAGTTGTTGCTTCCACAGAATCAGACATGAACACACATTTTGAAGGCTATGCTTTAAAATAATGCATTTTTTTAAAAAAGAGGATCGAGTAATTTGTTAACTGCTCTAAAATTCAAATCTCCAAGCAACTGAACATCCCCATGGGTTCAAGTAAATAGGACCTCTCTGGGGGGAAGGTAATCCTAATTATGTGGCAAGCCACAGGGCATCCAAGTTTATGTCACTAGCAGGTTCTGATAAGCGCTGCATTGAAGGAGCTAGTCTGGGCTGTTTCAAGTGTGTGTGTGTGTGTGTGTGTGTGTGTGTGTGTGTGTGTGTGTGTGTGGTGGGGGTTGCTGGTGCAATGTTGGTATTTAACTGAGATCCACAGGCCAGGAAAGGTCAGGCTGGACAAAGCAGTGCCTAATGAAGCTGCTAGTGTCTGGGGTGAAAGAGCCACAAAGCCTTTCAAATTAGCAGCTGAATCCTGACACTCATTAGCGATTATATATGCAAGGGTTGCATCTTAAGCCCCAGCCAATAAAACAGCCAAGACACTCTGCATACACACAAAGGAATACAGGATGTCCAAACATAAAGAAGTAGAATCTTTTCAATGCTCTCCCCGTCACATTTTGACATCTCTCTTCCCCATTTCTGTCTTTATTTTTAAAATGATGACAGGGCTACAGTGTGCTTACCTTCCAATTTAGCCCTAAAATAATTACCAGCATGACAAAAATGAGACTTTCATTTTTAAATTTTAATCAAGGAAAGGTCTAGTCAGAAATTGCTTCTGCTAAAATTCTGCACAAGACATAATGTAGCATGTTAACTAACACAGCCAATAAATCACACTGAAGCACTTATTAAAGTATCTTACGGGACTAAATTTATCACTGATGACAAATTTAATTTGAGAATCAGAATCTGCTCCTTGCATACACTTGATGGGGGGGGGGTGCAGTTATTTCCCAAGCAATGAATGCTAAATATACGTGCAATTTTTACTGGAAAAGTCTTTTTCCTAGAGCTTGGGACACTGGGAAAAGCTGCACATCAGAATTCTTTTGCAGTAGTGCCAGTCTCATCCACATTAGGAGAATTTCTACAAGGGGCTAATGAGCATTTTACGAAGCAATTTATAACCATCACTCTGTTAACCTACCCGGTCTCCACAGGTAGGTCAGTCCTTGTCCCTTGATAATGAAGAAAATTGAGAGACAGAATTTCCCCAGTGTAACAGGTAAAATAATTTTAAGCCATGGCAGCATCATTTGGCACAAGGGAGAGTGGAGAGAGGAGAGTAAAAAAAGCTCACAAACATCGTTGAGTCTTCTTATAAATTACTTAACACTGTGGCCAAAGGTCGGCATGTTTGCTTGAAATATCAAATGAGAAGTACACTTCAAATACACAAAAAGTATCATTAATAGGTAATTCCTGTTTGATGAAGTATTTCTGGGGGTATAAGTACAATGTCTTATTCTCTGTTCTGGTCAACTCTACAACGCAGTTTTTATTGTGGATCAGAGTTAGGCACGTCAGTTGTATCTTCTACAAACATGCCTCCTTCCTAAAGCCAATCCTGCAGCTCTACACTAGGATTTTTCTGTTGCCTTTCCAGACTGTTTTCTTCCTTAACAATGCAATCAACATACAAAACCCAAATCTCACTGCCCGGTTCTGTTTAAGGCAAAGCTTGCAGCCTGAACCACAGCTTGACAAGGAGAACACATTAAGCTCTGAACAAAAGCATCGGAGTCTCCCAGTCGACCTGTTTTGCAGACTGATTAATAGAAACAAGCTCCAAGGACTAATCACAAGTTGAGCCCTGTTCCACAGATTAATAGAACAAAGACATATGAGAGGAGGGGACATTATGGCACCAGAATACAAATAAGGAAAGGTAGGCACACCAGGCTCTCCTCCACTGGAGTCACATCCTGTAAAGCCAGACCCAGGGTCCCCCTTCTCAGGGTATCACATTTAGGAATGAATTGAAAAGCAAGTCCCCAAAGACGTCTGGCTTTTATTAGCTTGCGGAGCACCTAGGTTCCGCCTTCCCGAGACTCTGATTTAAAAGGGAAACACAATTTTGCAGCAGAATGATACGTAGCTCATGCTTTAAGGGGAAGGCTTCCATTTCAGCAGGGCAAAGCCCAGCACTTGTTGATTAGCACAAACCCTTCCAACTCCCCCATCCTTTGTAACAAGCTGTCCCACAGGGGATTTGTGAAGTGTGTGCCTGAGCACAGGTCGGCAAATGCCCAGACTGTATGAGCAAGGAGAGCAAAAGTCAGAATAACAATTCATCTCCAAATTACCCAGAGACACACACTTTACAACTACAGAATATGGCCTCCCCACCTCCACTCCCAACTCTATAAGAACACACAGAATGTTGGGCAGCGTAGAGGAAAAAGGAAAGCCCTTTGTGACAAACCCCTGCTCTCCTTGAAGTGCTCCGTGCTTTTGACTTCTCTGTTGATAGATGCCATTGTTAGAATCCATCTGTACGTTTTAGTAGGTATGTGGCTTCAAAAATGCTCGTTGTTAATTAAAAGAAGCCAGACTTAACTTGGTTCTCTAATAAATGATATCGGTTCCTTGATGTCCAACAGCATTCCTCATTTTTTGTTTTTTTGTTTTTTTCAAGCAGAGTTTCTCTATATAGCCCTGGCTGTCCTGGAACTCACTCTGTAGACCAGGCTGGCCTCGAACTCAGAAATCCGCCTGCCTCTGCCTCCCAAGTGCTGGGATTAAAGGCATGTGCCACCACCGCCCACCAACAGTATTCAAAACAGCTCTGTGGATTGTTTTACTGGAATTGTGAACAGTTACACTGTGAAAACAGAGTCATTGGGCACCCAGATGCCTACAGACTTCACGATTTCTATCCTCAATGACTTTCTAATTTTTCTTCATTAATCAGAAAATTTAAGTTTCTGTAATCAAACTCTTGATAAGCCCTTACATGAATAACACAGGGCATTATCTCTGTAAGAATGCAAAAGAGAAAAAAGAAGTGAGTGTAACATTTCTACACCAAATATGATAATTACTTTCTATAGAATGATGTTAACAGTGTAAACTGGGATATTTTCCAGAACATCAAATTACATATGCATATATTTATATAAAGGAAACAATAACAGCATCAGTAACAGCAAATAACTTTCTCAGGTTCTGCAATCATCTGAACACATTTGTACAGACACCTAGCACATTCCATTTAAAGAAAAAGCAAAGAGCAAAATCCGGGAAACTGCCAAGTTTTGTTCCTATGGTGACACCTGGCACCATTTGCTATGTATTTATTTATTTATTATTACTATCTTCTTCTTCATCATCATAATTATTATTATTATTAGTAGTAGTAGTAGTAGTAGTAGTAGTAGTAATAGTAGTAATAGTCGTACTCATTCACCATTTGGAAAGATAACATTCTAGAGGAGCATCATTCAAAACAGCCCTAGAGCTGGTGAGATAGCTCAGCAGGTCCAGGGCTTGAATCATGAATTCCACCCTGGACTCACACTCGTTTTCCTGGTGGAAAAAGAGAATAGACTCCCACAAGTTCTCTGACCTTCACACAAATCCTCCCCTACACACAGAATAAAGGAACAAACAAACCTACAAAGCATTGGAAACAGCTCTGTTGAAGCGCAGTCACCACATAGCAACCTATTTTTTTTTCTCTACTTTTTTTTCACCCCACTATTTTTTTTTCTTATGTGCCTTTGGAAGTGCTAAGTCTGTGTGGTTTATAAACTATCCACATCTCTACCCCCCACCCCCCACCCAAAGAGTACACCTATACCTCTCAGACTTTTCACAATAGGAGTCCAAATTGCAGAAGGCAATTCCAACAAGTAACCTTCAAAACACTGGCCATAAGGCATCAGATTTTTCCCTTGAGTCATGGGCGACACAGGCAATGAGGCTGTGGGATGAACTAGTTACAGCAGATTCCCTCACCATTCTCAGGCCTCCTCTGAAGCTGCCCTACAAGCAGACTGCTCCACACAGAATTCACCTCTAGCAACTCTGTGTAAATGAGTAAAGGTCGGATTGGACATGAAACAAACCCTCGTGGGCTTCCTCTTTTTATTTTCACTGTTGACCCAATAGTGACTACCTCTTCTTTCACCTCATTTTAGGAAAGGCTGCACTTGAGCAAGAAGAACATAGAGCCTGCAGTTCCAGCTTGAGAGGAGAAGTCAGCACAAGTTTGTTTCGTTACAGGCAGCACCTGCTGAGCCTGCCACCCTCTTTCTCCAAGGCTATCTATATACCAGCTGTTTAAATGTTTAAAACAAAACAAAACAAAACAAAAAAAAAAAACAAAAAACAACCAAAACAAAACTACAAATGTACTTAAGTATTGCAAAACAAATTTGTTTCTTCTTCAATTGTAACAAAAGAGAATTGTAACCAAAGAGAAAGAAAGAACAAGAGGCGACTTACAAACCTAAAGGCACAGGCCCAGGTGGTTTTGCCACCAACACTTTCTGGTCAGGTTTTAGTTGAGTATCTATTCTTTTGTACCGAAGAAGAGAAGCAAGAAGAGTTTTTCTATTGACTCCTGATTTACAATAAAAACAGGCCAGGGGCTGTCATGGGCTCAGTGGATAATGCATTTGATGTGCAAGCATGAAGCCCTGTGAGTACTGGATCTCCAGAGCCCACATTAAAGTGGAGAAGTTTGGTGGCTTCTGTACTCTCCGGAACCAAGAAGCTGAGACTAGTGATTTAGTGAGCTCCAGGCTCAGCAATAGCTAGAGATCAAGGAAGATGCCCAATCTCTGCTGTAGGACCCATTTGCATGCCCACCAAGGAAGACCTGTGAACCCTCACACATGCAAAGCATGTACACACATGCACCAATACACATGCTCACGCACACACACACACACACACACACACAGTGCACACACACACACATACACACAGTGCACACGTGTGCAAAAACTCAGAAGCCCTAACTATAGCTAATAAGTTAGAAGTAGAATTTTTAATTAAGAAAATAAAATCTTTTTCCCCCTACTGTTGGTCTGCAGCTATCCTCCTTCTAGAACTGTGGTGCCCCAGGCTACCTACCATCACCCCCCCACACACACATACCCCCAAGCATTGGGAGCCAGCGAGGGAAAATCAGAAAAGGTTACCTTTAAGATGGGTAGAGCCCAGAACCTAAAGACAAACAATATTTCAAAGTCAGGGAAGAAACAGTGGTTAGCAGTTCTTTAGCCAGGTAGCAGCTGGCTGTCTCAGTTTTATGTGCTCGCTTTGCATGTAAAGGATCCAGGATATAGGTAACCAGAATTAGGAAGGCACAAAGAATCAGCGGGTGGATCTCTACCTGACTTGGCCCTTATAAGCGCACTAGTCTTGCTTGGTCTTCAATGTCAGTGTACTGTGAATTCCTATGAAATGTTACTGAAATTCCTATGAAATGTTAGCTCTACCTTTCACAGCTGTGATTCACCTTGTAAACCCACCATGCCTACAGTACCTACGTTAACCAGTCCATATCACCTACTCCTCAGATACTGTCTTGGAATTTTTTTTCTACCTGGGGAGAATCTAACTTAGATCCTAACTTAGATTCATTTCCTGTACTCTGCTCTTATACATACCAGGTGCTTCTCTTCTAATGGCCTGTCCCTCTTTTTTGATGCAGCTGGCATACACAGCTATTGTTAGTCACAGTAACCGTGTTTGTATTCGAACAGATAATCTTTTCTATCATTTAAGCAGTCTTCCATCCTGTCCCAAGTTAATGCAGGTTTTTTGGCTCATCTTCCCTGATTCGTGCAGAATCCAGGCACATTCTGCTATCCCCGAGGCTTGCACATTTGCCACTCGCCTTGAGCGGGAACAGACCTCATGAAATGGTCCACACTGAATTTACAGTCACTATCCAACATTACTTTTATCTTTCCTGGGTGAGGACACAACTGCTAAGTGTTACTCATACATTGAAAATGATACTCCATTTCAGTGACCTTAAAACTGTCCCATTTGTCTTCATCTAACAGCCATCTAGTCACTCTTCCATGCTTTTGAACCAAATGCAGCCAATATACAGGGTTCCTTTCCTAAATGGCTTCCACTTACCCAGATCATCAGCAACTTGTCATGCCAGAGGAAGAGGACAATATTTACTTCTTCTTAAAACTCTACCCTCCCCCATGTCACTCTGCCTGTCTGTCTGACTATCTGTCTCTCCCACACTTACACAGGGGTAAACATTTTATTGAATTAAATTTCCTATTTATCTCCTTTGACCATTAACAAACAAAAAATAACACCAGCCATCAGAGAACTAAAAACTCTTGAGTTCAGGGAAGAAAGTCATACTTTACTTATCATTTAATGAGTACTAGGAGGTTGACAAACACAATCTCTTATCAGTCCCCTGAAGACTACAGGACTGGCAAAGAATAAAAAGCTACGGGACCACACAGGTTGGAGTCTGACTTTCAGGATTTCCTGTCCTTTGTGAAGTGAATCACTAGGCAAGTTATTTAACGTCTCTCATGCTCAGTCTTCTAGGTGGAGTGGTAATGGCACATCTATAGAGATAGGGCCAAGCTTAAACACATGCTATACAAAGTACATTTGTGTAGGTGATGCTCCATACCTGATAGTTATTGTTTGCATGCCAATTTGACAAATTCAGTTATGGCTCAGGAACTAGATGATGTTTATCAAGGTCTAAGTGATAAAACTGAGATGCATGCTCGCTAGGACAGTCTCTTTTGAAAGCCAGAGCCTGCACACGTGTATAGAACTGCCTCCCTCCCTTGTTTGGCAAGTAGATTGGGCATTACCTGCTTATGACTGACACAGGGAGCTAAGATTTCAGGGTACAGCATTCTCCTGTTAAGTTCTTTCCAGAAATGTTAGCCCAGGGAACAGATGGTTTAAGAGAAGAGAGAACCAACAAGTAGGGCTTAGCTCAGTTTTAACAAGGTCTTCAATGGCAGGGATGTGTCCTTGAATATGACACAGTTGAGTTTGTGTTCTACCAAATTTCCCATGGGCTTACAAACAGACCCTTGAGATGACAAGTGCCAGAGGAGGGGAAAGGGAGTCAGTCCTGTGGTGATGTTATGCAGAGGCAGTGCAGTGGTGTGAGCTGACAGGGAGAAAAGGTGGCAGGGCAACCTCTGATGACTGGAAGGAGGCCCATCTCACCTTCATTGCAGACCATCAGAAGCGTTAAAGCAACTGGTATAGTTACGTGGTCTGTTCTGTGAACACATCTGAGCTACAGGGGAGACCATAGAGTGGTACGCAGGCTGGTGTGGGCTGAGCTTGTCGTGGGATCTGAATAGCTTACAAAGGGGTACAATCTGGAAAAAGCCACCTACATTTATAGTTCAAAGCACAGACTAAGGACACTCCACCTATCAAATATCTCAAAAAAAAAAAAAAAAAAAAAAAAAAGAATGGTAAAGATCTCCGTGCTCTACCATAAAGAATCCAGCCACCAGGCAGGCATCAGTCGCAATATCCAGAGGGCGTTCTGAGTCTGCTTCTCTAGCTTCCCAATAAAATCAACTGTGCACTGGCCTTGAATGAAGCCCTGAAGAAACATTCCCCAAGGGTACAACTCGCAGGTTCTCTCACTACTCACAGCATGGAATGAGGCATCTAAGGCAAGGAAGACTACTAGGGCTCACAAAGATGTCGTCGTTCTGTGGCTGAAATCTGTAGGGCCTCAAAGTAAAGTTTGTCTTTCCCTTTCCCTTGCTTTTGTGACACCATGCTCACCGAGGGACATGCTGAGCTCTCCACATTCATCATGGTCCAGGGAGGTCCGGACCTGTTCTTGAAGGCTTGGGTCACAGCTTAGAGCTTTGTTTGGTTCCACTTTGCTGTTCCATATCTGGTCTTCCATTCCATACATTCTGCCTGACTTTTATTGGCAGCCTTTTGCTTACAGCTGCTATCTCATTGGTGTAACCCTTTGGCTCATCTCTCCACTTCCACTGTATTGTTTGCTCACCCATTCATTTATTCATTCGATATGGACTGAGCATTCAGTAGGTTTGCACTGGGCTAGCCTAGAATAAGCATAGAGAACAAAGCTGATGGGTCACTGTTATGTCTGTGGAGCCTGAAGCCACATTAGAATCCCCTTTGACTTGCCAGCAGCAGCTCTGGGTTACAAGGAGGAGCCTTTGACTGTTACATGAAGAATGAGAGGACACCCCACTCACTGCCCACCAGCTCAGCCAAACCTCAAGGATATGGTTCAGATCTTTCCAGTAGCCCATGTCAACCTGATTTCCACTGGAGTGCATGCCACCCGGCCAGTACTTGAGACATATCCCCAGCTACCCCTATCCTTCTTGCTGCAGAGGCTCAAGTTAGGCAGAGAGGGGCAGCCACATGAGATGAGCTTTTGACTCCTGATCTGTAGCATACACAGAGCATCCACAAAGCTGAAAGACCAGAATGCTATGCAACATGCTGAGACAGAGATTTTTCTTTTTCAAAACCCCTCATTCTCTGAAGCATGGCATGTATAAGATACCAGGTCATTCCTTTCTTCTCAACTCTCCTATTGCCCCGCTCCATAAACATACTTAATCCCATGAGAGTCCCTGAAGAGTAATGAGACCTGGATTAATGTACAGCCTTTTTACAACTAAATGGGAGCAGCCTTGTCTTCAAAGATAAGGTAGAATGGTCACTGCCTGAGTTCGTTCAGTCTGAGGAGAGGATGGATGTCCTCGCTGGACTATCCCAAAGTAAAGGGCTTGGCAAAGGAATTCTGGGTCCAGCTACTATTTCTCACAGTGGCTCTGGGACTCTGGGCAAGTCACTTTCTGCCTTAACTTGGACTCTGTCCAAAAGCAACAGTGCCGAACAACACCCAGCACATCGGTGTATGGAAATCTTGGGTCTGATTAACTCTTGTGAGTGATGATGTGATTTTGAGAACTTCTAGGTGGCCCAAATGAGACATCATTTGTACAAAGTCTGAGTGAAATACTACCTTCTAAATGTGAGTCTATCTATGCTGTTTGCTGAGTTACTGGTGCAGCCACGTCCAAGCAAAGATTTAAATTGTGACTGCAGCAGATTTGAAGCCCAATGGAGTGTTACAGGTCATTCTTTAGCCACCTTCCCATAAAGGTTCCAAGCAGGAGAGGATATGTAGACAAGCTGGGTAGGGCTGCTGGCAGAAAGGTCTGAGTGGGATCCAACACAACAAACTGCATAAGCAGGAGGTGGTATTTACTGCGCTGATCTGGCTATCTATGGGAGGTAGGAAGCAAAGCCAATTGGTTTTGCTTTGTCCTTTTTTTTTTTT
>JADRCD010236555.1:0-15590 GCA_019843815.1 Montemys delectorum | reverse complement strand
TATCTATCTATCTATCTATCTATCTATCTATCTATCTATCTATCTATATCTATCTACCGACCCAGTCTTACTATGTAGCCTTGACTGGCTTGGAACTTGCTATATAGATCAGGTGGGCCTTGAACTCACGGAGCTCTGCCTCTCTTTACCTGCTCCCATGGGTACTCTTTGTTCCCTAGTTTGGACATTGAGATCCATCATGTCGATCTCTCCACACAGTACTTGGGTTTTCCTGTCCCACCTTTTCACCATCAAATGTCCCAGGGAGACTCTCCAGCCCATAGCCAATTGTTACCCACTCCTGCAGCCTGGCCTCCAGCCATGCCTGATGTGGTTCAAGTGGACTTTCAAAGCGTCTAGGAATCATCGTGCTACCAGGGGAGGTCTCAGGTTTCCTGGTTCCAACTCCAGAAGCCATCTCCATTCTTGTGCTTCAGAAAGAGAATTCCAACTGAACCAGGTAATAAAGGGAGCCATGAAGAGCTTGCTATTAGCAAGCAAGGAAACAAACACTTTCTTCAGAAAGGGTACAGAAATGGGCATCTACATCCCAGATCCCAGCAGGCAACGGGGCTCATATTTCTCCACTTCCTGATGTTTCCACCCTTGTACTTCCCCCAGGCCTGGCACTTTCAGCAAATGAGTGTATTTTTCTCAGAAGCCCATTTTACCCAGATTCCAGTCTATTCTAAAAAGATGTATAGAATACAAGAATATACATTCAATTGCCCAAAGCTGAAATGTAGGTGAAAGGGTAGTAGCATTCTGGGCATGCTCCCTTGGTCACTTAGTCTTTGTTTCCTGCTTTAGGGACTCTGAGCTGGCCCAGCGTGAAGGCCTATTGTTCTTTATGTCCTATTTTGGAGGACCAACCATCAGTCTCTCCTAGAGTTAACCTCCTGCCAAGAGTCATACCTCTGACCCTCCTCCATAAAGCTCACTTTAAAACTGTCTCCAGCTTACAGGGAGAATAGGCATGGGTCAGGGCCTCCCCCAGTTTTCTGCTTCAAACCCACAAACTCACCTGTGTGAACATTCTTCCTTATCTTTTCGGAGGGAGGCGCAAGCTCATTCTGGCCACCTTGTGCCCTGGGGCCACCTGCCTTCCCTGCTCTAAGACTGACTTCTGCCTTGCATCTTCAGGTGATCACTGCTTAATCAACTGCACCTATCCTATCTGGGCTCCTTTCCCAGCATCCATTGCATCTTGGACCTTTAATGGAGCACCTCCAATACCTTACATCTGGACTGTGCGTTGATTTCTCAACTGCTTCCCTGGCTCCATTTCTGCCTCTTCCAGATCCACCACGTGCAGACACAGGCTCTGTACACTCAGACACACAGTTCTGACCAAGCCATTTCTTTATGTAAAATCCTCACTATGACCTGGGAAGTGGCTTCCAGAGTAGAATGTTTGCCACGCAAGACTAAGTACTAGCGTTTGGATGGTCAGAGCTCAGTGGAGGCAGGGAGTCTCCAGGTCAAGCTGGGCAGCCAGAACAGCAAGCTCCAGGCTCAGGGGTAGACCTCAGGGAAGACACCCAGGGTCAACTTCAGAGCTCCACATTCTCGTGTGCATGTGTTCATATGTGTCCACGCATACATGATGCACACTGCACATATATTTATGCTACCACACCGGAAACAACCTTCATTAGCTTCTTCCTGGCCATAAGGAAGTAGCCTACTATAAAGAGACCCCTGAACCTTTACCCAGCACCCCCTTTCTAGCCTTCTTTCTCACCTCTCCTCAGCCTCACACACCCTCTCTGCTGCCTTTAAACTGCTAAGGTCCTCTGCTTCCCTCTCTCTGAGCGCCTCTTCCCAGCCTCTCAGGGGCAGCTGAGACAGCATTTCTGGGATGTTTAGTTAGCCATTCTGTCTTTTCCTCCTCAGGCTGATCCCTATCTCCCCCAGGGGAGCCAAGCAGTCTAACTAACTTTAGCCACCGACCTCCCTGGATTAAAATCTTCACGTTTTTCAGTGTCTCGAGGACAAAGTCTAAATTCCTCCCTAAGCTCTCAAGAGGGAGGAAGAGAGAGAGGATGCCTCTCACATTCTCTTGCTGTGTGTTTGTGTAGTGGCGGAGCTGAGTCAGCAGTGGAGACTGAGGTGGGTGGTAGGTACATCCAAGGCAGATTTTTCTCTAAGGACTGTTCACTGCGGGGTACTGGATCAGCAGAGGGCAGGAGCAGCAAAGGCAGAGGGTGGGCTCGTTTGAGGAGGATGTTTGGCTGAGAGCAGGGAGAAGAGGAACCTGACAGAAGGTGAAAACGGGCAGCAGAGTTTTAACCAAAAGACAAGGGAGGTGAAGTTGAAGGGGAAGTGTCTTCAAGAAGGGAGAGAGAGAGAGAGGCTAGTGGGCTGCTGTTGGTGATATGGACGAGGCATAGACAGCTCCATTACCGGACTCACATATGGTCGGGTGGGTAGATGTCCGACTTCTACAGCGGTGGGGAGCTAGGGTTACGTGCTCAGTTCTCTCCCTCACGTTCTTCCCTGGGCGCCTGAACCACTGCCACATGCTCAGTGAGGGTCTAAGCTGTGTGTCCCCTTCCTGTCTTCTGAGTCTCTGTGTTTCTGATTTCCTTTAGTGTCTTAAAAGAAATATTGTCTCAGCCAGAAGAAAAAGGGACCCCTTGTTTACATAGTCCAGGTGGAAGGATGTTCTGTGGCCCTCTTGCCTCCCAGGACTTGGTCTAGGGCTGCATCTCTTGTGAGGATTTCTCAGGGAGAGAGCTAAGGGCCTCAGGAGGAATGGACTCAGTGTAGTGACCTAACTTCCCTTCCTGCCTAAAGCTGGGAATCTCACTGTCCCTTGTATATACATTGCCACCTGCCCAAGTTACAATGTTTCAGCCACTCAACAGAAGCACCTACAGCACATTAGGTCTTTGTTGGGAACAAGAGATACATAAACAACCAAAAATAAAACATATGCTTTGCAGGGATGAGCTTACACCCTACCCAGTCTCCTCAGACACATTAAGACCTGTGGGTTAGTGTCTGCAGCAGAGGGTGTCCTGGGCACCAGAAAAGAGGAAACCACTAATTTAAGGGGAGAGGGTCAGGGAGGACTCTCTAGAGAACTCAGCTCCCCAGAAAATGGGATCCTAAAGGATGAGAAAGGTGGGACGCAGGATATAGAAAGGCTGGGAAGAGCGAAGGAATGCTGGGAAGTGTGTGCAAAGTTTGGTGTGGCTGGTCCACGGGCTGAGAGGAGACCACATGACATTAGGAAAAATTTTAAGGTAAAGATTTTAAGCTACATTTTAATTTTAGTTTTACCATTATCACTCTGGCTGAAATGTATGTCTGTGACAGAAACTGGTCTTGAAGACAAAAGAACAAAATCAGGGTGGAGGCAGCTGTATAATCAGGACCAAGACAAAGAGTGTCCCTTCTAAAGAATAAAGATGTGTGTTATTAGGCAAGTGCCTGTGGGGGTGCTCAGAGATGATGTCATGGGCCTTGGGAGAAGAGACAGCACTGAAAGAGCTACCACTGTGTGGGACTTAGACACTGAGGGACTGGAGGCACCGTCAGTCCAGATGTAGGAACTGCTGAGACAGACAGCAGCGATCCCATTTTAAATGTGCAGAGGTGCTAAGCTCCATGGAACACTCAGGGTTTCTGTTGTTCTGGACATTCTGGAGTACGTGCTGTTTTCCTCTCCTGGCTCTGACCCTGCGCTGCCCACAGGAGCTGCTCCTTAGAGGCACGTTCTTTGTTATGGGGATGGGCCAAAGGCTAAGTGTGGATCAGGGTTGTCTCCTTTTACTATGGAAATGAGCCTAACTGGAGGTCAATCTTAGTGAATAAACTAAGCAGGAACTTTGTCAGCCAGCCTAAACTTCAGTTGTGATACAGAATTTTCTTTCTCGTTTCTAGCAAGCGTGGTTAATGTGCTAGTCTCCTGCCAGTCATTGGAGGCATCTAGTTCCTTTAGCTTTGTGTAACTTAATATTTCCCAAGGGAGTTTACAGCACCAATTTTACTACTCCAAGTTTCTTCTGCATCAGCGTCTTTTAGGAAGCAGATGTCTCTCTGAGTCTCTGATGTCTTCAGATAATCTCCACCTTGTGTAGCAGGAAGTGGCTAAAGCAGTAACCTATGCTCTTGTCACCTGGAAAGGAATCACATACCACAGGGAAAAGAGAGCCCTTCCAAGGCAACTCCAAGCAGGAAGTGACTTACTGCCTCAGAAGGGCTGTCACACCTCTTCAGGGACCCAGAAGCGGGACAACTGGTACAATGGCCACACAAATCGCAGGCTGTTCTTGTTTCACACAAGGTAGACTATACATAAGGACAGGGCACATTTCTAGAGACATAGTCACCAGTTAAATCTCCCCTTGAACTGCAGGTGAACATGTGTGAAGGACCAGAAATCAGTAGGTTTCTTTCCAAACCTGTGTAATCCACTTGACCCTTTCCCCTTCTCTGGTGAGAAGAGAAACCCCAGGTCTGGCTGAAGACACCATGGCTCCATAGCCTGGGATGAGTGGGCTGTGGGGTTGGGGGTAAGGGTCTCTGAGGTGAGATGCCGAGGTGAAGACAGCAACTGCAGCCAGCTTTTCCCCATAATTTATTTCCTTTTCACTATAGTCACCTTTTGAACATTTGCCAGGAGTCCAATCATCTCGCCCAAGAGGCATTTAATCCTAAGAATCAATAGCAACACTGTTCTAAGAAACTGAGGCAGAAGCAGCTGAATCACCTCTCGCTGGCCCTGGTTACTAGGTTATAAGCTCAAAGGTGTTTCCCCGTCCAGTTCCATCTCATCCGGAAGCCATTTCCCTCAGCTTTACCAAGAGTCACTCTCTGAAGAGTGATCACTGGTGTGTAGTCGTGGATAGGCAAGAGTCACCTCTGTGGAGAGCCTTGATGATGTCATAAGGGGCAAGGCTGGAGTTGTTGGGTCTTGGAAATATGGGGGTCAAGTCTTCAGAGACTCCAGATGAGTAACACCTAGAGACCCCCCAAACTAGGCGTAGAGCATGACAGTCCATGGATACAAACAGCTCCAAAGAGGTTTCACTCACCTTCTCATGGGATGGATATGTGGGTGCACATGAGCTCCGAATCACATTATCATGCAATGCCATGGCAGGGGGACACACATAGATGTATGCACCTGTGCATGTCCCCTACAAGTTCTGGGGATACTGAGGCAGGACATGGGAAGAAGGGCTCCATCTCTGTCAGATGAGGCTGGCAATGCTGGAGGTGGTCTCATGCCGCTGGCCAGAAGACAACTGTCCTGAGATGCTAAAGATGCTGCCGTTATCACTGTGGCCATTTCTGGTGGAGAATGCCTCTGTACAGATCGGAGGGCAGTGTCCACTCACACCCACCTGGTACAGTAGCAACCCCAGCAGCAAAACTGAGCCCAAGGAAGCCAAGGTAATGCCCACAGACAGCATGGCAGCCAGTGGCCGTGCTGGAGCTGGGGCAGCAGCCAGCCCAGCCAGGGTCAGGCCGGTGACCAGCAGCACAAAGCCACTGAGCAGTACTACAACAGCATCTGCTCCTCCACCACTGCGCAGCAAGGCCACGTGCTGGGCCTGGCGTATGCAGTTCATATCCTGCACGGCGGAGCTCATCAGTTGCTTCACCAGAACCATCAGGGCCAGCAGGCAGAGCACAGTGCCCACTGCTAGTCGCCATTCGCCAGATCGGCTGCTGGTGGAGGACAGCAGCGCCACGCCTCCGGCCCCACAGCCAGCCACAAGGACCACGGCCACAGAGAAACAGAGCAAGGAGCGCCGGGGTTGCTGGGACCACCATAGTTCCACCTGCTCTGCCAGCACATCTGGGGGCAGCCCCCTGCCCACTGAGGCTTGTTGGGACATGGCTTGGTCAGGCAGGGTCAGGATAGAGGATCAACGTCAGGGTTCAGAGGGTGTTCGTTGTGACCCTGTGTCCCCATCGCCTGGCTGGCTGCTAGAGGTCCAGTCTCCTCAGTCCACGCTATGGTTACCCTCACCTGCAGGACACGATCACATGTTATTTCCTACCGGTCTGGCCCTCATAGCCTTAGCTGGGAATCTCAGGGAAGAACCCCAAGAGTCTTCCCCAGGGTCTTCAGGACCTGCTCCTAAAAGCTGCAACCCCAGCACTGCACCTTGGGAAAGCACCTCCCCTGACTCCAACAGAGTTCCCTCCACCACAAAGCTTCCCCTCCCCTTCAGAGACCCACCCTCCACCCCAAGCTCCTGACCTCTCTTGCTCAGGCTGTGTCGGTTGCCTGTTCCATCCAGGCTGTCGGAGGAAGCTGGTGATGCCACAATGGATGACGGGACAAACTGTCAGAGATAAAGCCTCATTCAGGATCAGACTCACATGGCCTCAGCTGTCACTGCTGGGTCCTGGGTGGGGGAAGCTATGAGGAGGGGAGGCTGGTGGCTTAACCCTTCTGGAACCAGCAGGCTGAGACTGACCCTTCTCTCATAGGGCTGTCCCCTTCCTTCTCTGTGGGTCAGGACCTGACCCCTAACACCTTTCTTCCTCTAGGCCCACCTTATCTCGGTCAGGCAAAAAAAAAAAAAAAAGACTCATGCTCCAAGTCTCTCTTTCCAGCGATGATCATCTCTCTGATGCAACAGGGCCCAACCCAAATTCCTCATCTTACCCTAAACCTGTTCCTCCTGTGTTCCTTTCTCAAGATGTTCTTGCCACCCTCTCAGCCCACTCCGGGGGCTCCTCAACACCTTCTGCTGTTACCAATCCATGGCCCCAGGGGCTGCCTCTTGCCTCTAAACGTATCTCTGTCCAGTCCTGTCCTCAGCTCTCATCCAGAACCTGCCTGCTCCCCACTGGTCCATCCCCTGCTATACGGCTCCACGTGTTCTCTAAGGCAGCAAAAGGAGGACTCAGGATTTGAACTGCAGCCTAGTCCTTCCCACCGTGGGAATGTGGGGAGGGATCTAACAGTGTTACTCATTTAACCTGTTCCCTACAGGACAGGCAGCATGACTCACACCAGGTAAAAATAAAGCGAGCACTGCCAGCAAAGAACTCACTTTCCAGCAGCAGGAGAGACCGATCCTGTAGGTGTCAGCTGCGAGTCCAAGAGGGGCTTGAATGGGGCAGGGAAGCCCTAGCTCACCTCTTAGTGGCTTTATCTGAAAAGTGAGGACAGAGAAGTTTAATCTGAGAAGTGGGAGAAGTCATCTAACATCTTCCTTTTTAGACTTCCCATGGGGCAAAGGGGCTCAAAACATACTTTTTGAGTCAGAGAGACTCAGGATGAATCAGAACCCACATGGACCACACAGCCGAGACAAAGTGGTGTACCGCTCTGCCCTTTGCAGAGGTTGCCGGGCACGCAATGTGGGTGGGGTAGGTGCCCACGCCCCCGAGGGTGGTTGGGGGAGGGGCCGTGGGCGGAGTCTGTCCCAGCATTCCTCAGGACTGTGGCTGGCTAGTCTGAAGGTACTGGCAAAGTCTACTGGGGAACGACCCCAACGTGGATGGAGGTTCCCGGGTAGTAGAGCCAGAGAAAAAGGTGGGGGTGGGGCTTGTGGGGCACTCACGGGAAGCCTGGCTGTGCTGAATCCTATTCGAGCAGGCAGGACCCAGCAGGTGGGGCGCTCTAGGTCTGTTTCCGGGGAGACGCTTCACCTGCGCCCAGGTAAACTGGAAGGAGGGGGGATTAACAGGTGCTGTTTCCAGGGCAGGGCCTGAGCCAATTGGCTGACGTGGCCCTGCGCCTTCTGTGGGGCTGAAACATTCCTGGGAAGGGAGGGGCTTCTGTCCGCTGCTGTTAGGTCTAAAAGGCAATATGCAGATTGGGTCAGCAGGAGGAAGGAATGCCGTCTTTCTGCCCGAGTCTGAGCCCTAACACACCCCCCAACTCCAACTTCATTTTACCTTCAGCCCCTCCCCGAAGATTTACAGCCAATCCTGCACGTAATTACAGTCTAGGCCTGTAATCTTTGCACCCTGAGAGGCCGAGGCAGGAGGAGAGCCAGTAGGAAGCCCCAGCTGGCTTGAAGCCTCAGCTCCAGCTCCTCATTCCAGCTGATTCTGGACTTTAGTTCTAAATTCCATTGTACCCTCAACCCTAGTCCTTTTGTCTAGTCCCTCAAAACCCAGCTTTGTCTTAAAGTCAGCCTAAGTCGCAGCGTCCAGCATCAGGGATACCCCAAGCCTAGCTCCAGCTCCCTTTTAGGCTTTCCCCCAGTCAGCCCTTTATTTTCCTTGAGGCCTCAAGTGAGTGGCAGGGTTAGCCTGCCCCATGGGTGGGTAAAGGTCTTTCAGGTAGACAGGTGGAGCTCCCAGAGCAAGCACTACTTGGATATATTTCACATCCCTTGACAAGGCAAAGGAAGCCCTTGCCCTTCAGCGGACTGCCTGCCTTCCACCTACCTCAAGCCTCTCTCTGCCTGAGTCTGGCCAACTTGAATCGTTGAGCTGAGATGCCTCGTCTGACCTGGCTGATTCGAGTGCCCTCACGGCCTGTATTTATCCACCACAGATCTTTAGTTAGTTAGCTTTCACCTCCGACCTAGATGCGTATCCCCAGCCAGTCCAGTTCAGGGATAGCGACCAGTTTACTGACCACCATGATCTCAGCAGCCAGCACCCGGTCGCCTGTCTGTGTAGGGTAATCGATCCGTGTTTGTTGAGTGGCTGACTAAATAAAAGTGTGAACGCTCGGGTGTGACTATTTTGACCTTTGGGCGTTTGGGATGAAACCAGAAGAACGAGTTGGGCCCAGGCTGTGCGGTCCTGGAGTGCCTCAGGGACGCATGTGGATGATGCTGGGTGTCCACCGAGGTGTTCCTGGGTGGGACTGAGATAGGGTTCTCTCTGCTTCTAAGCAGCAAATCTGGCTCCTAGACACCGTACCCCCAGTGGGCAGAGGGTGACTGTCTGGTGGCTGTGCAGGCTGGCTCACATCTTCTGTCCTACCCCTTCTGTAAAGTAGACGTTAGTATGTTCTCTCTCTTTCTGATGTGTGTTAAAAAAACAAACCACCACCACCACCACCACCATAAACCCCAAACAACCAAACCAAAACAACAAAATGAGATCCAAACCACCTTCCCAAGATCAGCTCACAAAATAACTGCACCTGTCTTGGCATCCTCTTTGTTTTGCGCAGAAGACTCCGAGCCTCGGAACTCCGGGACAGCATGGGCTGTATGCATGTGTGTCAGCTTAGTTATCTATTTTTTTTTTTTTTTTACATTTCTCTCACATATTACATCCAAATTCAACTGCAGTTTCCCCTCCTCTCTTCTTCTCAGAGACTCTCTCTCTCTCTCTCTCTCTCACTCAGATCCACTCCTCCCTCATTTCTCTTCAAAAAAGAAAAGAAGAAAGAAAGAAAGAAAGAAAGGAAGGAAGGAAGAGAGAAAGAAAGAGAAAATAAAAGAGCAGGCCTCCCAGGGATCTTGGTCGAACATAACATAAAGTTACAATAAAGACTAGCCACACGTCCTCATATCAAGACTAGATGAAGTGACCCAGTAGGAAGAAAAGGGTCCCAAGAGCAGGCAGAAGAGTCAGAGATGCCCCACGCCTACTGTTAGGAGTCCCACAAGAGCACTGAGCTACGCAACTATAATGTACATGCAGAGGACCTAGGTCAGACCCAGACAGGCTCCCTGATTGTCACTTCAGTTTCTGGGAGCCTCTCTTATTTATGTAACTTAAGCCTTTCTAATATCCTGTTTCAAAAGAACAGGTAAAACCAACACATTAAAATGAATGTGTTTGCCGGGCTATGGATATAGCCCACTGGTTGCTCTCCACCTGGTTCAATTCCCAGAGCTGTAAAACTCTATGTATTGGAATTCTAAAATATATTTTATTATAGAAGGTATTAATGAGCTCTTTGAAAGTTTTTTTCTGTGTAGCCCTAGCTGTCCTGGAACTCACTCTGTAGACCAAGCTGGCCTCGAACTCAGAAATCTACCTGCCTCTACCTCCCAAGTGCTGGGATTAAAGGCCTGTGCCACCACTGCCCGGCCGAAAGCCTTTTCTTATACATACAAACTGTATCTCAGCTCAAATTAGCTACACATTGAGTACCCAGTAGCCACTTTTGCCTGTGGCTGTAACTTTACTGGGGAGTACAGCTCTGGCTAGCTTTCCCCTGAAGAAAATTTCAGGGCTACTTGATTGGTGCAGGGCAGGGACACTGGATGACATAGTGGGTATTAATCCTGCCATTCTGAAAAGCATTGTACACGTGCCCCCTTTATAAGAAACAGGCCTGGGAGAGCAGAGGTCTGCCAGAGCTTGCCAGCCTGGATTCAATCTGACCTCTTCTAATAGCCTGGTCCTTAGGAAACTCTAATCTCATGCTAACCTAATATCCAGCTGTCCTAGACAAAAGCTGGTACAAGGAATCCCTGGACATCCCCTTTCTCTTCTCTGTCCCTTTGGAGTCTATAGAGGAGGTAGCAGGGCCTAAAGCTTGTCAGTTTGAATACTGGCTGGGCAAGCCAGGGGCTCAAAGTAAGTGTTGAATCTGTCCCTAAAACAGAGGCTGTGAGGCGGTTCACATGGGCAGAAATGGAAGCTCAGGAGGTCGAGGTGGCAGTGGGCATGCAGGACAAGCTGTAGGTCTGAGAGGATGGACAGTGGAGACCAGATGAGCTGGAGTCCCACCTTCCCCTATGCTCAGCCAGAGGCTGAGGTGAGCCTGTCATGGTCATGCCACTGCCTGCTTGAGTCCCTCCCATGGCCAGCCTGGGTTCTTCCTAATCCTTGAGGGTCTCTTTGATGTCATCCCACTGCCTCAAAACCTTTGTGTGCTACTGGCTCCCTCTGCTTTCCTTCCAAATGACTCCTTCCCATCAGGAATGAGCTCAAATGTCACCTTTGGCTGTTAAAATCCATTCCCTGAGGGAGGTGTAAGCAATGTCTGCCCCTCTCCTGAGGTCTCTGATTCCACTCCAGCACTCCGGAGGAAGCAATGAGTTTGTTGGAATTACTTCCAGAGCATAGGTGAGGGGTTAGCTGCTTGAGTGTGGGTGCTGCCCACCAAAAGACTGCACTGGTAACTCTTTACCCAGCAGGGATGGTGGCTTTTCCACAGCTTCACAGATCGAGCCTCCTCTAATAGGTCCCCAGACCTCAGCACAACTGACTCCCCAACGGAAGTACCATTCAGACTGTAAAACCCAGCACGTAGCACCACCAGTCAAAATGAAAACAAAGACTAGTCCATCAAAGTCCATAGTTTTGGAAAAGTCTCTAAACCCACCAACCTTGCTCTCTGGCTTCTGTAGTTCTGCTTCTGGCCAACTGTTCTTGTTAACTGAAGTATGTCAACCCAGGACACAGTTTTTGTGCATAAAAGCTCATCCTGAGAGGGCTGGTGAGATGGCTCAGTGGGTAAGAGCACCGACTGCTCTTTCGAAGGTCCTGAGTTCAATCCCAGCAACCACATGGTGGCTCACAACCATCCATAATGAGATCTGACGCCCTCTCCTGGTGCATCTGAAGACAGCTACAATGTACTTATTTATAATAATAAATAAATCTTTGGGCGTGAGCAAGCAGGGACTGGGCGAGAGGGCCGACTGGAGCGAGCAGGGGTCTACTGAAGGGAGCAGACCAGAGCGAGCACAGTTGACTGGAGCGAGCAGAGGTCCTAAAGTCAATTCCCAACAACCAGATAAAGGCTCACAACTATCTGTACAGCTATAGTGTGTACTCGTATACATAAAATAAATAAATAAATCTTAAAATTTTTTTTTAAAAAGCTCATCCTGAGAGAGGTTCAGGCCTACACTGGGATCCTGCACACCTAGTGTAGTCTCCATCCGGCTAATGAAGCCTTTCTGTTGGCTTAAACCCATGCCTGAGCAGTCTTCTCTGGTGGATACCCCACACATCCCCCTTTAATAGTCTTCCTTGGGCTAAATACTGTAGCTCTTCCCTGGGGGCACACATCATTAGGTCAGAGATGCACACAGCAAGTGACATGGAGTGGCTGATGCTCAGATGATAGACTTCTCTATGAGAAGTAAACAGTCAGCAAGCCCAGCTGGGTTGATCTTTTTTTCAGAGCTGAACTCTGAAAATGGTCAATGTTGGACTCCGAGGATAGTCATGTATGTCCCCTTCCCAGAGCTTCCTGGACACTGTCTAAAATCACCACGTCCCTAGCATTTCTCATCCCCTTAACCTTGCTTCCTTTATTCCTCTGTCTTTCCCCCCTCTCACTCCCATATACACATTACTGTGGGTCTCCCTCTTGACCTTTATGAGGAAGGATTTGCTTTGTTTGCTGCTGTGTATCCAGCTCCTAGAACAATAGGTGTGTAACTCAACGTTGTTGAATGACTGAGTGGAATAATGGTTTTGGAGCTAGGATGATGTTGGAGTTCTAGCTCTAGTAACGTAATTTTAGAAAACCTGCTGGGTTTCCATTGCTTTGTTAAAACATCATAACCAAAGGCAGCTTGGAGAGGACAGAGTTTATGTCACTTACTCCTGAGCATCACACTCCATCCCTGAAGACACTCAGGGCAGGAGGAGCCTGGAGGCAGGAGCTGATGCAGAAGCCATAGAAGAGGGCTGTTTACTGGCTTGCTCCCCATGGTTTGCTTAGCCTGCCTGAAGTGGACACTTAGGACTACTAGCCAGGGATGGAATCACTCACGAAGTGCTGGGCCTTCCCACATCATCAGTCAAGAAAATGCCCTGTATAGACTTGCCTACAGGCCACTCTGGTGTAGGCATTCTCTCAGCTGAAGTTCCCTCTTCTCAAATGACTCTAGCTTATATCATGTTGACAGGTTTGGTAGAGCTGGGTCTCTTCATTTGTGAAATGGAGATAGCATGGCTTAGTAAGTGGTTATGAGGGGGATTAAGTGGTAGAACCCATTCATTCAGTAAAAAAATTATTGTACCCCTTCTGTGAACCAAGTATTGGATCTCTCACAGGAGTGATCTGGGAGCTAATGTTTCTGTCATCTGGGAGAAAAAGGGACACACAGCACAGGGTAGCCACAGGGCATCAGTGGATTCATACCTAGTGTGGTGAGTGACCATTCTTCTAGGTACACATCTGTGGGGAACATAGGTCCTACTTAGGATTCTCATCTTCTTTCCAGATAAGAGCTCTGAGATTATCATTCATGACTCATTGATATGTCTACAGGTGATTGGACAGAGGTAAGCTCCCAACTCAAGCTAGGTCCCAAAGTCTCCCTTTGAGCAATTTAAGACCAGGAAAGATGGCTCAGTGGTTAAGAGTACCTGCTGCTCTTGCAGAAGACCCATGTTCGATTCTCCAGGTACATTATATCAAGCAGTGCTATTGCTAAACTTCCTCCCCTGAGGGAGAAGTAATGTCTACCTCTCTCTTCAGGTCCCATGACAAGCTGGAGTACAATTCCACCACTGTTCATTCTGGGAAACCAATGAGTTTATTAGGCTGCCTCGTAGAGCAATGGAGTTCATGGGTAGGAGTGTGGGTGGCCTTAAAGCAGTCAGTCACCTTGGAAGGTCTGCACCCAGAATACATGACAACCCCCCGCCCCCCATGGATGCCTAGATGGAATTGTTCTCTTTCCTCCTTCGACCTACATACACTAAATCCCACCCACATACCCCCTCAAGTCCACTTAATTAAGCCAGAATTGTATACATCTGGTTGGGAGGTTCAACTGGCTCCTCAGGGAGGACCCTATGTCCCTCTGGCCCCACAGGGAAGGTCAACAGTCAAGAAGCCTAGCTGTGGTGACTTTTTTTTTGTAAGTGGACACAGCTGAACTCATGAAGATAGTGGTAGTTTATCTCAGCAGGTAGTCCTGTACAGAAGGCTTGAAAACACCTTCAACCTCAGTTCCAGAGGATCTGATGCCCTCTTCTGGACTCCGTGGGCACCTGCACTCACCCATGTGCGTGCATCTGAGAGAGTAAGGGTGTGTGGGAGTGCACTCACACAGCAGGCAAACCTTAAAAACCAAAACCAAAACCAAGATTGGGTCGGAGATTTCATTTCTGTTTGGGGCTTCTGAGGAGCTGTATTAAAGTGCCCTTCTGCCAGCTGAAATTGTAATGGGGTGCCTGCATGCACAGGGGGCTCCTCGACAAGAGAGAGAGGGGGAGGGGTTCTCGACAAGGGAGGGGAGGGGCTCCAGCTGTATCCCAGGCCCTGGATCAGGTCCTCTTTGAGGTTCGGGTGCTTTTCAGCCAAAAGAAAGCCTGTGAGACACCAGTGGAACCAGGAAATGAATTCCTCTCTCTTTGCTTAAGCTGTCTGGAGCCATAGCCAAAGAAGAGCACCTGTAGTCTTGTGCTAGACCCTCATAGTTCCAATTTTAGGTTATATTAATACACTAGTATGTGTGCCTAGAGCATGTTAGCCCTCTTCTATCATGTGACACCTACTAGATGAGCAATAAATACAGTTCTTGTAAACCTACTAGCTTCATCTGGTAACGCTGGTCCCACTTGCTGCGTGGCACACGACAAGGCATACCCTTATGGGTGTGCCCCCAGTGTGGCTCCACTCAGGAGAATCTGCCTGCATTTCAGATATAAACAAAATGTAACTGCTCTCTTGAGTCTCTGGTGGTCTTGGGGAGCTCAAGGAGGATGAACCCCATTCCTGATCCTGAGATGTCACTTGTCTTTCTGAATCCAGAGCAGTAATTGTAATGAGGTAGTACCTTGTTATATAAAATGGCTGTAGTGATCATACCCAGGATTGCCTGCATCTCTCAAATACCTCTTGGGAACAGCTGGTTAATTACACAATAGTCTGTCATGCTTTCTGGAAATAGTGGAGGAAGGCAGACATCGATGCCAAGACTGGGACTGTGGAGTCTTTCGAGTTAAAAGAACAGGAGGGCAGAGAAGGCACATCTGAGATCTGAGCAGTTTACACTGTCTGACCAAAGCTGATGCTGAAATTCTAGAACAATGAGGGTGGGCGCGCATTGGATATCAGAGGCACACACAGAGAGAGAAGGATTCTGAAGCCTCTCACACCAGGATGACAAGCTTCTTCCAAAGCCACTCGCTGTCACACTCACTGAGATCCCAGAGCTCAGTGATGGATGGACAGCAACCAGAAGAGCAAGAGCTGAGTTCATTCATGTACCAATGGGTGACTGGCTCGGCTTCTACAGCTGCTGTGGGGGTTGGGGGTCAGGGGATGATGGCGGCTAGATTCAATCGACCAGTGAGGGTCAACCAGCCGAAGAGACCTCAAAGACAAGGTGATTGTCATGCCTTCTGCCTTCCCCTGAAGTCCTCATAGGCAAAGCGGAGGGAGGGCTGAGATATAGTAGCCAGAGAACCAGGATCACCCACCAGGTGTAGGAGTGTGGAAGGCAGGGTGTGGAGAGCTAAGCAAAACTGAGTCTCTAGCCTCACGTTTTGAAGCTGTGTTCCTTTCTCTGCAGCTGAGAAAACAAGCCACTGGCTCAGGCATAAGCTGGGGCTGGGGGTGGGAGTTGGGGTGGGGTGAGAGTCTTTCTTACTCTCAGCTACTTCTGTCTTCTCTTTATCTGCTGGACAGCAGCCACATAAAACTCAGGCATCCGATAGCTCACTTGGGGTATTTTCCACCGCCCCCTTCTTGTTTAGATTCTCTGAGAGTCACATTTTTT
>JADRCD010236553.1:16678-46465 GCA_019843815.1 Montemys delectorum | reverse complement strand
TTGATAAGTCCCTGCTTTAGAATTAAATTTATTTTTAATTGTATACAACATCAAATTATACACATTTATGGAGTAATGTTTTTAAAAGATGTGTTACATAACATTTAAACCAGGTTATATATCACAATATATGTATTATTTTTGTTTAAATTGTTTTTACAATTATTCATTATTTGGGCAGAAGAGTAAGAGCAGATGCATATCATGGGCTTGTATGTAGAAGACAACTTAGCCAAATTGATTATCTGTTTCCACATGCGTTTTCTGACACTCGAATGCAGGTCTTCAGGCTCAGTGGCAAGCACCTTCACAGACTGAGCCATCTCCTTGTTCTTTATCATTTCTTTTTTGAATCAACACCAAAATGACAATTCTCTCTTTCAGATGTCTGAAATGCATAGATTCCTTTTGACCATAGCACAACATTTCTGTGAAAATTTACAGTTGTTATTAGTACAGAGGGGTTAGTAAGACATCTCTCTTCACTGTCTGCGCACCTAGCCACACTTGCTTATGAAAGACGAGAATGTGGCTAAGGAGACTGAGAAGTTTGTAAGTGCAAATTAAAAAAGAATTTTAAAAATACTGTAAAATATTTCATTAGCCATTTTATATTGACTATTGAAATACTATTCTTGATATAAGGAGTTAAATTATATGACTAAGTTATTTTTACCTTTTATGAATCTTTGCCAAAGAACTGTGGGCTGAGTCTGAATTAGACATGTTATTTGCATTATATTTCAATAAGTTATTACTGTTCTAAACCTAAAGCCCATAGGAATCAATGACAAACTTATCACCACAGACAATTAGCCCCTCATAGGTTGAATGTTCCTATGGGTTATGATGTCATACTTTGAGTAGCAAGGTAATGATTCATAATCTCAAATGACCTGCAACACAGATGCATTTAGGAAGTTTTAAAGTTACAATGACCTGATCACTGCACCCAAAATCAATTAAATAAAAACATGCATGGCATAAGCTGGGACTGAAAATTAGTTATATATCTCTAGATGAATTTAATGCAAATATGAGAATCACTGCTTCAAAACTTCTTGAAAATAGGCAAACAAAGGTAGTATTTATTTAATAAAAGATAAAGGAGTTATATAGTTGGGACAATTAATTTTTGAATAATGAATCATCATTGGTTTGTTAAGAGAGCCATGGATTTGCAAGTCACTATGATTTAAATTACTGTGTCTCCTAGGAACTTAAAAACCAGCTACAGGGATGTGTTGACTCCTGAAATACCTGTAGAGCAACATGGGATAGGTTTAGCATGGACCATTGCCACTAGGTGTCTAGAATGGGAGAAACTAATGTAGATGAAATAGTCAACAAATCCTTTAGGAAATCTTAAGCATCATAGAGGAGGTTGCTTAGTGTCATCTTCTCAGAGGTTATAACAGAGGCCATACCTGAACATCAGCAAGTGGAGGAGGACGAGCCATGGACTGGGAAACTCCTAAATTCTGCAGTTCTTTTACAAGCTCCTCATCTGCTAAGATCTACCACATTGGGTCATTGTAATAATGCTGCCTTTTCAAATATTACTTGACTATTGGACATTAAAGAAATAGTGATATTGATAATGCCATTGTTTGGTCTTATTTATGTAGCCATTTTAAGAAGAGACTTCCTCATGTTCTAGTTCTTGAAGTATTTCTACCCCCTAGTGTGCAATGTTCTCTGAGCCATAGGTATATGAAATCTGATGTACATTCCTCATGGTACAGTGTTCAGTTGTGGTTTTCTGTGTTTCTCTGAATTTGCTACAAGGAAAAGCTTCTTTGATGAGGGGTATGTATTGGCTAGTTTTGTGTGTAAACTTGACACAGGCTGGAGTTATCACAGAGAAGGGAGCTTCAGTTAGGTAAGTGCTTCCATGAGATCCAGCTGTGGGGCATTTTCTCAATTAGTGATCAAGGGGGGTAGGGCCCTTGTGGATGGTGCCATCTCTGGGCTGGAAGTCTTGAGTTCTATAAGAGAGCAGGCCGAGCAAGCCAGGAGAAGCAAGCCAGTAAGGAACATCTCTTCATGGCCTCTGCACCAGCTCCTGCTTCCTGACCTGCTTGAGTTCCAGTCCTAACTTCCTCTGGTGATCAACAGCATGTGGAAGTAAGCTAAATAAACCCTTTCCTCCCTGACTTGCTTCTTGGTCATGATGTTTGTGCAGGAATAGAAACCCTGACTTTAAGTCAGGGTAGTAGCTACATTTATGTTTATATTATACATAATATATATATATATATATATATATATATATATATATATATATATATTATGATATATATATCAGAACAAGGATATGATTTAGAATATAGTTGGGAATTACACTGGTCTAGCAAGATATATTCTCCTGTAGGACACATGAGCCCCAGGAAATTGGCTAGATTTTTAGCATCAGGCTCAATTTTTCTGTTGTTGAGTAGGCCTTAGTCCAAGACTTCATATATTGGTTACCACCAACATCTGAGTAGGGACACACACACACACACACACACACACACACACACACACACACACTGTTCTGTTATTATGACTAACTTGGAAGGGGAAAATGTCTCAGAGGGTCCCACCTATAGGCAAAGAATTATAGGCAACTGATGACTGTTGAGAGAGGGAGAATTAGGCTCTCACAGACACAGGTCTCTGTTTATCTATCCAATACAAAGTGGTCGGTCCTGAAAACATATATATTCAAACAACAAAAATGGTTTTAACAGGTTGTATTTTCATATTTGTGCATAGTTATGTGTGTCCAATACAACAACAACAACAATAACAGTAACAACAGCAATAATAATAAGGAGGCTACCGGCTTAAGAGTTGGGGGGGTATGGGAGGAGTTAGAATGAGAGGGTGTGTTCAGGGCTGGAGAGAAGAAAGAGAAAGGGAAAAGTGGTGTAATTTAAGAGCAAAAGAGTAATGGGGATAAAGACATGACTCGGGGTTAAAAGTACTTGTTGCTCTTCTAGATGATGCAGGTTCAGTTCCCAGGACTCACACTATAGTTTACAACTATCCACCATTCAGTTTCAGAGGCTATGAAGCTTTTCCCCTGACTTCCAGAGGCACCAGGAACAAATGTGGTATACATTCATAAATACAGGCAAAACACTCATACACATAAAATAAAATAAAGCCAAAAATATTTAAAGTAATCGTCAGTAAATATTTTGGAAAATAATGGACAAATATTTTTTTCTGTTGCAAGAAAGACAGAAATAGACCTAGAGAAGCCTGGGGGTGGAGTGCGCAAGAGGATAATAAAGCAAGATTCCACACTGTTAGAAAAAATTGCCTTTACTTTTCCACTGTGATAGAGAAAAAGTTCCAAACTAAGATTACCAGTACTGATTTGATTTCCTCCCCCCTCCCCCCAAATGCTCACTGTCCTAAAAATGCAGTGTTTGTTACATGGAGTCATGACACAAATACTTAAGTAAATATGTAATAAGTTATAAATCCCTTTAATTTGTCAATCTGGAAAGTGATATAGCCACAAGGAGCCCAGCTTCACAATCATGGTACCGAGGATGAGGGGGTTTCTCAGGAGATACTGCAAGGGCCTCCAGCAGAGTAAATCTACTTGATCTGCCGTTTCTTCTTTTTTTGCTGGGTAGAAAGATGGCCATACAACTTGTCATATGCACTAAGATACTCAAGAGAGAAGGTAAGGAGGCTATTAATAATGATGGCAGAACAGCACCCTCAGTTTCTGGTAACTGGGGTACACCATCACCCGGAGAATAACATCTGATGTGAGCCACACTTTTGACTGAAAGGAATGTAGGAATCATTGTTCATATACTCCAGAATTTATGGGAGACCATGTAAGTAAAATGGTACCAATCGCAATAGTTAGTTTCTCTCCAAACTCACACAGGATTGAGGGTAATTTGTATCTTGACCAAAGTGGATTCTTGTCTATCAAGGAAGGTGAGAGATGGTATGCCACGCTCACTCTTCTATTCCAGTAAAGTCTGCAATATCAGGGTTAAAAGCCTGATCATGGACAAGAGGTATTATGACTTCAAAGGGAGTTTGTGTCTCCTGGGTATTCAGTTATTCCTGGCATCCCCTAACTCACAGGTAGCCCAGATATGTCCTTGCATACTCACGTGCTAGGTGCCCACCAAGATATGATTTATTGATAGCTAGACAAAATTGGACATTGCTCTCTGACCTTTACCAATGTCCCAACATCTTAGCCAAACCCTGGCTTGGAATTTCGTAAAGAATATTACCTGTCCAGACTAATTGCCTTCAGCATTGTGGGTTGGGCATTGACGATTACAAAATGGGAGACTTATCCCAGAGTAAGGTTGAGAAGAGTCCTCATTCTCAGTCACATGCTGCAGCTGAACTACTTCTAGGAATTAGCAAGAAAGAGACTCGTCTCTACTAGCACAAAAGATTAGCATAGTGAGTGTTTTACTATGGATGGGCGGGACCTTGAGCCGAGTGTGTATGTGAGAGACAGTGTGGAGCAGTCAGTATTCTAGACTCGAAATTCAAGCCTCTACCCTCCTGGCTGGCGCACCCGCACCCCCCCCCCCCAACTCTGGCCGGGCCCATGTGGGCCCAAGCATGTTCGGAGCCCGGGTGTGCTGCACCAGTCCAGAGGAGATGGCTGCTGCTTTAAACCCAGTGTGTTTCATGTGGTCTCAGATGTATCTCAACTGCTGAGCTGCCAGATTTTTCATTTCTCTCTTGTTGTAATGACTGTAAAAGCCTCATACCATTTTTAACAACAGACTCAGCAGTTCCTTGTGTCAACTGTCTGTCACTTGCTGAATTTTTTGCCCACCTGACCAGAACTCTCATCCTGCGGAACAAGAGGTCCCTGCAAAGAACCCAGTCGGTGGCAATGGTGATGGTAGAAGATTAGCTATGGAATACATTTATAATGTACTCCTTTCTTTTCTCTGCTGGATAAGATGTGGTTATTCTAGTTAGTGTTTCTACAGCCACGTTGAGTCTCAAGACAACATGCACAGGATGGTGGAACAGAAAAACACAGGGAAAGCTGAATCTCCAGCGATGGAGGATTGGCACATGATCCATATCTCTACTCTTGGATTATTTGGTGAGGATAAATATTGACCTGACCCTTGTAGAAGCCAAGAATCCAGATGACATGACAGATTCCAGTAAGATAAGAAAGAAGAAAGACAGAAAGAAAGCCGGAGGAGATGATATATGTGGAGACGTATAGGCATAAATTTTTCTCAACTTACTTTAATAGACATCCAACCTCCCTTCTAGCCCACCACCCACTAGAGGTAGTGGAAAAGAAAAGTTACTAGGACAGGGTAAAACTAGATCTGTTTAGAAATAGTTCTTTGGGGGTAAGTCCAATCTTTGTTGTCAGAATACATGCAGTTCAATCCAGTAGCAAACACCACACACTAATCAATAGCTGCAGTCCAGTCCTCTCTGCAGTCACCACACATGAACCAGCAAGGGAAGTTTAATCCTGAAGAAACTGCAAGGCTTGCCAATTGGCCTGAGGCCACAGATGCAGCAAGAAGCCACAGGAACCTCATGGGAAATTCCTTGGCAAGTTTCTGCCTATAACATCTCCACAAGCTGAGCTCAGCCATGCAATGTAAGGTGAACCAATCCATGTGTGTCCTTAGCAAAGAATAGCAAGGTAGAGCAAAGGAAACCAGTGCTTGTGCTCCCACTGTCTGTGAGGTGTTATTTATATTCCTTCTAAACATCATGCATCCTTTCATGTGTTCACTATGGCAAAACATCCTCTTACCTGTGTCTGCTGCAGGAAAACATTCTTTCATGTGTCTGCTTTAGCAAAACTTGCTTTCACCTGTGTACCTCAGGAAAACATTATTTGACACAAGTAATTTTTCAAAGAAACCAGAAGTTTCCACTTCAGATATATATGTAGCAGAGACCTTGGTATTTTAGTGGGTTGTATGGAAAGCATCAAGAGTAAGAAGTGCAGGGCCAGGGTTGGTCTTCCAGGGGGTGGTAGTCATTCTCCTACATTGTTTTTCTGTATGTCATGTGTCTTTGTTCACTTGCCTGACTGCACTCATCGAATTTGTAACAAAGGTATTTGATGTCTTGTGTGTTTCCTTTTCTTTCCCAAGACGTGGCTAGGTTCAGATTACCACTGAGCTTTAGCTCTTCAGACAGTGCTTACTTTTAACTTGACCTGTACTGTGGGAACTAGGGTAGGAACATGGCGTATAGTACCTATGGGCCATGCTGTCAAGGAACTTGGAATTACTTGAAGAGAAAGACTGTAAAGCATGGGTTCTATGATATGATAACCAGAAATGAGGCATTAAAATCAAATAACTGAGGTAATTCTAGCAGCAGCAGGGGGCATCTAGTGTTTATAGCAAGGATGCAAGCAACTGACTCATCATGAGACATAACTGTGTTTAATAAACCATATTTAAGAAGGCAGGATATGAGTAATTCTTGTTTTGAAGATATTCCATTTAAAATGATGAAAGCTAAAGAATTAATTTCCCTGGTTTGGTTTTGTGGAAAACCCATTAATTTCTAGTGGAACACCTTATTCTCTGATATATCAAATAAATGAGGCATTGCTAAAGTGACAGATGAGAAACACAAAATAGGGAGTAAGAAGTGAAGAACTGAGAAAGAAACGGAAATATGTCACTGCCAGAGTGCCTCGTGATAATCAGCCACTTCTGGAGTGAGTCTTCCTTGAGGTGTGATCTCATCTTCTCAGCACCTTTAACCTGGTGTCGTTTTCTTTCTGTCTGATGGCAAAGCTGAAAGCAAAGGAGGGTTGTCCAAGGTCTCATTGTCAGTTACACAGTAAGAGGTACGGTAAAAGTTCTTTCACACACACATACACACACACACACACACACACACACACACACACACACACGTACACACATGCACACACATGTGCATGCACACACACATATGCACACACCTACACATACCATACACATACATACTCATACTTATGCACAAACTCACCCCATGTATATTTATGTTTCCAAAGATTTTATCTATGGACATGAAATGTTAGGAGCTAGAAGCAAATGTCTAAGAAGTGATGTGGATTAGGGGAATACCAGGGCCAATAAGTGGGAGAGGGTGGGGTGACAGGCATTGGGAGGGGGAGGCAAAAGGGGTTTGTTCTTGTTTTTGTTTGTTTGTTTGTTTGTTTTGGAGGGGAAAATGGGAAAGGGAAAATGTACATGTAAATAAAGAAAATACCTAATTAAAAAAAAAAAAAGAAGAAGTGATGTGGACTCCTAACCTAGGTATGAAATGCTCTGTTAGAGTGTGATTTCTCTACCATCACTTCTCTGGTTTCCTCTTCATCTTTCCTGCTTTTTTTCCTCTTCTAGATAGATGAAGAAAAGGAAGGAATATCAGGAGGAGAGAAAACAGCAAGTTGATGACTGGAAAAGGGACTGAAGGCAGATGGTTGTATAGGAAAATCTTCCTAATGTAAGTAATATGCCTCTGATAGACTCAATGTCTGTAAATAACTAAGGGTGTGGGGGGATGGCTTAGTAGGTAAGAGGTAAGAGTGCTTGTTCTATAAGCAGGAGGACCCGAGTTCAAATCCATAGCACCTATAAAGTTTGAGCATGGCTATTCATGTCTGTAATCCCAGCACTGGGGCATGAAGACAAGGGTATCCCAGAAACTCACTTAGTGGCCAGCCTATCTTGACAAGCTTTTAGTCAGTGAGAGAGGATTACTTAGAAGAATAAGGCAGAGATAAGTGGAGGAAGATACCAAACATCATATCTTGACCTGTGCTTGCAGACTCAGGGGCACATGCACACAACACCTCCATACAAGCAATGAATAAGCACACATCCATACTCAGACCCACCCACACCACAAAATAAAACCACTACGAAAGATGGGTGCAGAAACAGTAAATGGGTAAAGCTGTTTAGTTGTCTCTGCTACCAGTCAGAGAAAAGGCTATTGAGATGGAGTGGAAAGGCTTCTCTGGGCCTCGTTTGCTGCTATTACTAAGGACAATAGCCTTCCAACATACCTGCTCCACAACCCAATCTTTGCAAATACCACCCAGATCCTGATGCTTCTGGGATGTGAAAAGACAAAAAAGACCAACTCTACTTCTTGGGAAACAGAGCTCATCTGTCGAAGCAGCATCCTCTTTCACTGTGTAACCTGTATGTACTCAGCCACTTGCACTGTCCACTTTGCTGTGTTTAGGCACAATCACAGGGCATATCTCACAGGTTATTGTGAGTGGTCATGTGATCATCTTCATAGAAAGGTTCATATAGTAGGTTGCCATTAACTATTAGCTCCCAAGGCCTGTTGCTTCTTTCCTTAAGAAAAGTTAACATTCTTTGCCCTGTGTAAAATTTTAGTGAGTTCTCTGACCTAAGTTTTCATTTCATGAACTATGAAAAATAAGAGTTCAATCAAATTTTGCTGTTTATTATATCTCAATGTTCAACACAGAGATTTTGATTTTACAGATAAGTGGCAGATATCTGCTGGCTGTTGAAATGCCTGCCTTAACAGTTTTATATGCTATTGGACTCATGTCACATTCCCCTGTCAAATGGAGAAGGATTGCTCCATGAATCTAGGCCTGTAAGTCTGGAATTTGGTTTTTATTTCTATAAACAAAATTAATAAGAATATAATTTTTCAAGTAGGTGTTGATTATTAGCTTTAAATCTAGTACCATAAATGTGAAGTTTGAACACGAGGAACAAAATAGTAAGAAATTTGCACAAGAAAATATATGAGAAGAAATTGAGATTTTATAATTTCAAGGAAAGTTAATATTGTAAGCTTAGATAGAGAAGAGCTTTTGGTGTGGGGGAACCTCAAGAAGCAATACAGTCCACAAAACACACAACACAAATGATTCAGGTTGCTTTATACAACAACTGGTGTAAACTACCTTGTAACGTAACAAACACAGTTGCCAGAAAAGTAAATGACTCTTAATCAAGCCAAGCAAACCAACTTGAGCATACTTTGTTTACTCAAATAATTTCGTGAAGATTGATTTGAAGAAAACCTAGCATTTTTGATTACATGTAGGTTAGTTGGTTAATTTTACATGAGATTAGTTAAGTGTGAAGGGATGGATTTTATTGCAGAATACAACTGAAGACAGTGGCATCATAAAATGAACCATCCCATTATTTGTTCTAGATCATTGAGTTCAAACAACTAAGGCTTTAGTCTCATTTATGCTTGGTTATGGGTGGGCTGCATTCTACCAAGGGAGTGTAAGGCTTTTAGCTCTTTCCACTGAAGCTACTGTAAAGGGAGCCATCACTGTGAACAAGGGGGATTTTATCCTATATTTCTCTCCCTTTTGAGATGAGAGCCTCTGAGCAGAATATATTGCCCAAATCTGGAGTCAGGACCAGCCCTGTGTGTGTTCAAAACTTGTTCCTTCTTGCAAAGATTTTACACCTGGAAAAGTCCCTCCACGTCACTCTGGAAGATAGACTTGATTCTTCAAATTTTCTTGTAGGGATATTGAAAGATGCACATTTACCACAGAACCTGCCACACTATGCTGTCATTGTGACAAACACAGGGACATTTGTCTAAGTTTTACTCACTGTATGAAGACTATCAAGTCCAAACATAGATTAATAATTTACCTGTACAATTACTAAACTATCTAATGCTATCTAATATCTAAAGTAATGAGTCATTTGATTTTTTAAAAAAATTGGTCTTTGTATGTGCATATTATGAAATGCTTTTCAAGTTCTCTTATTATAAAATATGACTGATGTCAAGTGATATATCGTCTAGGCTTTGGATGATGTTCCTGCACCTCTGAAGATAAATTTGGTACTGTTGAAGTCTCATGATGGTTGAAACACCACTGTAAGATGTTTCCACAGACTACATTGGCCTTTTATAACATGGTCCTAGGCAGCCAGAATCAAGTTCTAAAGCCTTAATTTCTCTTCAGTTGCCTTCAGCATCCCATATATTTTATATAACAAAACAATATAAACATTTCCTCTAAGCATAGTTACACCCTTTCCATCAGCATCAGCCTCTTCATTTCTCCTCTTGCCTAGGCTACTATGATAGCTCCCCAGATAGCTTGCTTCCTTTTACTTCTCTTCTCACAAAACCAATTTTACATTATATCAAAGAGCTCACATTGAACCTTGTGAATTAAGCATCCTGGAATCATATTGCTCTACTGGAAACCTTGCACGGCCATCTTATCTTGTGTAGGAAGGAAGCTAGAGTCCAGACTCTGTTTTAGTGTTGTCTTTGCTCTGACTACTTTCTCTAGCTTTCCCTTGTTCTTTGCCCTTTTGTTTCAGCCACTGTACCTCAGCATAGTTGCTTTATTTTTGGTTCTCACACATGCCAAGTTTATTGTCCTAGAACCTTTGTCCTTCCACAAGAGAATATTCTTCTTATAACCCCATCCTTTGTGCCCTTTGGATTTCTGCCTGGGAGCTGCTCTATAGCATCTACCCAGATACTCTTTATCATATTGCCTGTGAAATATCTAGTACAGTATTTATTATCATAACCTAGTTATTCTTGCTTGTTAGCATTCTGTTCATTTATTTTCATCTTTTATCAGCCTTTCTCTTGCTGGAACAGAAATTCCGAGCAGGCTGTTAAAAGCTAAAAACATAAGATAATGGAACTTTCAGGAATCTATGAAGGTGACTGACCCTAGATAAGACTCCTAGCAGTGGGTTGTATGGAGTCTGAGATATCTATCTCCTGTAAACAGACAAGACTTCCAATGGAGGGAATGGGACACCAACCCAGTTACAAAACCTTAGATCCACAATTCATCCTACATACAAGATACGCAGGAGTAAAAGATGGAGCAGAATTTGAGGAAATGGCCAACCAATGACTGGTCCAGCTTGAGATCCATGCCTTAGAGGGAGGCCACCCCTGATCCTCTTAATGATGCCCTGCTGTACTTGTAGATAGGAGGCAGCATAATTGTCATCAGAGAGGCTTCACCTAGAAACTGAGGGAGACATGCAGAAACCCACAGTCAAACACTAGATGGAACTTGGGGAACCCTTTGGAAGAAGGGAAGGAAATTTTAAAGGAGTCAGAGGCGTCACCACAAGAAAACCTACAGAATCACCATTGGCTTATAGGGACTAAACCACCAACCGGAGAGCATGTATGGGACAGACCTAGGCCCTGTGCACAAATGTAACAGTTGTGCAACTCGGTCTTCATGTGGGACTCCTATAGTAGAATCTCTGACTACCTTTCCTGTCTTTGGATCCTTTTCTCTTAACTGGGCTGCCTGTCTAGCCTCATGTAGAGGCTAGACAACAGGAGAGGGCTTTCTGAGGAGAAGGGAAGGAGGGATAGATGGGAACAAAGCAAGGTGAGAGGGAAGAACTGAGAGGAGAGGAGGGAGGAAAAGCTGCAATCAGGATGTAAAGTAAATAAATAATTTCATTAAAATAAATAAATAAATAATTTCATTAATAAATAAATAAAATAATGAAATTTCAGAGTAAGAGTATCATCTGTTACATCATTTTGTGATAGCCTTTTTGTTAGAACTGGTTGGCAACTAACAAATGTGTTGAATAAATGAATTGAATGGAAGAACTCTCACGTTGCCCAAGGGAAAATGTCCCCTGCATTCTGACTAAAATTTTGTCTAAACATTCGCAATTCTAAGTTCCACCCAGGATAACACCATTTCAAGCTCAGAAACGTGTGATGTCCTCATTTGTCAAGAAAGCAGCATATATAGCATAGCCAATGTTTTATTGTTACTCTTTTTGTTGTTTGTTTTTCTGAGACAAGTTTTCTCTGTGTAGCCTTGACTGTCCTGAAAATCACTCTGTAGACCAAGTTGGCTTCAAACTCACATAGTTTTTCGTGCCTTCATCTCCTGAGTGCTGGGATGACAGGCACGTGCCACCACCACCTAGAACTGTGACTCATTTTGTCTCCAGGCTTCTGATTGCCTTTTCTGTGTATGAATGTCTTAGAAAAGAACTCATTGCATTCAAATGATAAATAAAATTAGTTCTTGTCTTGTATGGGAGAAGAGTGACTTTCAGAGGGGCCATATATTTGTGACAGTTCTGAACCTTATTGTCAAGTATTAATGCTCACAAAGTGGGATGGACCAATTGCTCAGTGGTTAAGAGCACTAGCTGCTTTCCCAGAAGACCTAGGGTCCTTCTCCAGGACTCACACAGTGACTCACAGCCACCTGTTACTCAGTCTCAGGAAATCAAATGCCTTTTTTTTTTGGTCTCTGAGGACACTGCATACATATAGTGCACAGACATTCATGCAAGCAAAATATCCATATATACAAAGGAATAAAATAAAAAAAATCATAAGGTCATGAAGCTTTTTTTTTTTTTAGAGATAACATATCAATGATCATGGACTCAAATCTTACTTTAAACTTTTAGCTGGTGAAATTGTTCTCAAACTGGTTAAATCATTTTAGAATTCCCGATTCCCTGTAGAATTGCAGAATAAAAATCTGGTTAAAGTTTAGGAATCAACTTTAAGCTTTTCCCCATATGATTCTAAACAACATTAGGTTTAAGTCCCACTGAATTAGATCAAAAAAAGAAAGAAAGCAAAATGAGGAAAGACTTATCCAACTGAATACATATTTATCTCCAGAAGTCTTTAAAATAGCATCAAATATTAGTTACCTCAGTAGTTTACTGACTCAGAAACACTCCAATACTACAAGGTAGACGAAAGAAGTTGCAGACCCTGGAGCTGTTAGCCTAAAAAGAAGCGTAGTACGTGGAATTTTCTAGAGAAATCATAAAGCAGGAGATGGAGGATGAGGCTTGGTTGTGGAGCAAGTACCAATTATTGGACTGGGAGAATGTTATGAAGTTGCCAGGAAACCCCAACTTAATTGACCTCTGTCCACCATCTTTTCAAGCCTTTTAATTCTTTGCATAAGTTATTCAACATGATTTTGTACTCACAGTTAATCATTCTTTGTAGAGTGGTTGCAAAGGGTATTAAAGTTCTAATAATTAGCTTTATAGGCATCTTCCCACAACCTCCCAACACGAGAATTCTGGTTTGTGTTACAGTCATGAGGTGATGACAAAACGCAATGATTTTAAGAGCATTCTTTATTGGAGAATATAAAATTTTGTCAAGCTTGCCTACCCTAACAATAAAATGCTGACTCTTTCTGCACCCTCCTTGTGAGAATTGAGCCTTATCCTATAGAAGAGATAAATGGCCTACTGAGGATTAGAGTCTATGGAAATTCACATCTGGTGGTTTGCACCTGGCCAGCCTATTCATAGAAAAGGTCATTTTAGTGCTAAAGAGTCGCCCCAGCCCAAATCTGCTGGAGGGAAGTAGGCAGCTGTTAGGGGAAAAGTTTGCATGATTTAAACTGTTCTGCTTACAGAGTAAGCTCCTGAAGAAGGAGCTGAGAGGACCAGGGCCCTGCATTTGGCAGCACTATTGCAGGCTGCTCTCTCTTTCCCTCCTCACTGCAGAGGTAGAAATCAAATCATTTCTACATTCCACATGCTGCTATGTTTGCTATATTGCCAAAGTTAACATCCAGAGCATTTAAATAAATTTTGATTTGACAAATACTGTTGTGTGGCCTTTTATATTTCACATTTGTTCTAGTTAGTAAATTGAGCTCTTTTGAATGATTGGTTATAACTTGTTAAAAAATTTAAGTGAAGACTTCTTATTCTGCTCATTTGTAGGCAAGAAACCAGGAAAAATCTTCAAAAGCAGCTATTGACTGTCAGTACTGACATGCTCTTGGCAATAAGCCCCAGTGTTCAGGTAAACATACATGGGATTTTTTTTTTTTTTTTACCACATTTTAGAGTTTTGAAATGTCTGAATTCTATGTGAAGAGCATGTTGGCCTGGAGGTGTTAGCTGTCCTGTATAGGGCAACAACCAGGATGTCTGTCATTTTCTGTTACAAGGGTAGCTGAGAAGGGGGTTTAATATCACAGTCCTCATCTCTAATCCATCCATTTAAGATGCTGATAACATCTGACAAACACATATAATAATATCTCTTACTCTATGAAAATTCATCATGGCATACTTTTCCCATTTCTCTGTTCAGTTTTAAATGGTCTGAAAAGAAAGGGAGGATCTACCCTGATAATGCAGAGATTTGCTCTTTGATGTTTATGGAGCCTAAATCCTCTGTCACTGCTGACCTGGATTTTTAGCTTATCTATTAAATGCTGAGCTTTCACATTCCCTCATCCTGAGGAGGCAAGTTTGTACTAAAATAATTTGCTTTTCATAGAGAGCAAAACATTTCTGTGCCCCAAATGTCCACCTTCCAAGAAGAGAGAAGTTAAGGTTACTAAAGATCATTACATGCAATTATTTTATATTTAAAGTACTTTAAAAAACCCTTCATATACACACTTTGAATTTTTTAAAATAAAGGTTTTATGTACCATTCAGCATGCTTAAATTTTAATACTTCACATCAAAACAAAATTATACATTAGCTAAACAAGCCTGACACAGAGATGAGTCAGAGTCCGGCTGTTCTGGCTTCATACTCAGGGTCCTGCAAAGTCCTGCTCATTATGTGTGATTTCCTACGGGGTTCCTACATTTAGCATTCAAACCATGGGCTTGGGCTGGGGTGGACTAGAAATATGGAGCATACTCTATCTCTGTTAATTTATCATGGCTGAATTGGCATAATGAATGGTAACAAATGAGCCCTTTTTACCCAGACACCAGTTACCATTACATTTTTGCTTATTTCTGTTTGAGATGCAGGAATGGAAGCTAATGACACAAAAGCTGGTGGAGGCCCATGGTGAGAGTTTGATGTGATCACAGGAGAGACTGCTGGACATCTACTTTGATCCTACAGCAAGAGATAATGGGACAGTAAACACACTCATGGCATGAAATAAAATGTTAGAGATTGCTGAAGTCATTTCGTAATTTAAGGATCAGATTGGTGTTTTTCTCAGTAGAATGTTTACTGGACTTGAAGCAAAAACAACCCCTGAATATTGTTCTTTGATTTCATGAAAATTCTAGTTACATATAAAATCATAATTTTGTAAGCTACTTTTAACTTGATTTCATAATCTGTTGCCATTTAATAAGATAACTTGTTTTAGAAGAGAAAATTCCATTATAATATTATTCATTGGGTAGTAAAATTCTTATATGTAAAATATAATTGACAAAATGTGGCCCTACAATGTAATTATTTTCACAAGATAATCATTTAGAATGACATTATATCTACTATGTTTCAAAAAATCGAAATGGAGCTGGGTCACAAGCACATAAAAGATTTTCCTTCACAGTCCACACTTAATATATTTTTTCTTACCCTACTTTATAGATTATGACATTATTTTCTATATAATTTCATCTTTAGCAAATAAAGGAATTAATATTGATAGTAAGAGAAGCCATTTTGACAATCATTTTGCTATGAGAAAAGCAGTTATTGCCTCTACTCAATAGGAGGCATGCCTTAATTTTACTTAGTATCAGTTTTTCTTACATATCAATGAAGTGATGATTTTTAAAATTCAAACTGTAATACTACTTTACCTTTAGTTTGTTTTAAGGCTACAACTATTTGAAGACTATCTGGTGTAACCTTACTCAGGTCTACATAAAAATTGTCATCAATTTTGCTTTACTATTTGGACAAAGGTACATAATGAACAATGAGAGTATCATATAATAAAATCACATATCCTGACCACCTAATGTTTGTTTATACTTAAAAGTTGCTCATAGTTTTTAAAATTGCAGCAATAGGAAGTTGTATCTGTCTCAGACCAGTTGAAGATCATGCTGTCCAAGGGGCTTCAATGATTTTTGACTGCTTACTTTCTAAAGCATAATTTGTATAGTGGAATATTACCACTTTGAATGTTTTGGCAGTGTCAGCTACAAAGAATGAAGAGACTCTGCATTTCTCCACTGCTAATCAATCTTGCTATAAATTCCTTTTGGACTTTTAGTTTCACAGAAATTCTAGAACACAGAACCCTCTCCTAACTCTCTCTCTCTCTCTCTCTCTCTCTCTCTCTCTCTCTCTCTCTCTCTCTCTCTGTCTTTCTCTCTCTTCCTTCCTCCCTCCCTCCCTCCCTCCCCCCTCTCTCTTCCTTTCTTCCTTCCTTCTTTCCTTTCTTCTTTCCTTGTCTCCTAGCACTCACACATCTAACTTAAACATCTTAGGGATAATCAGTATCTCAGAATTTAGAATTTAGGAAGAAAAGAACATTAATACAAGTATGGGATTATATGTACATATAGTCTTAATGGTTAATCACATAATGTGATAGGAACACAACTAGCCTAACGAATTTTTAAAAATATCACAGACATGTGTTGCTTTGTATATAATTATAATCATTACAAGGTCCAAGGACCCCTGTCATAGAATGTGTAGAAAATAGAAAAAGTGAATATCCTGAGATGGCCAAGTAGTGCCTAGGAATAATTTCCTCCATTCCTGAGGAAAACAGAGTTTTTTAATTAGAGGAGAATGATATAATTCTGAATAAATGTTCTCTTAGAACATTATAATTATATTTATCATATAAATATTAATATACTTAATATTTAGATCTTATATTAATCCCTTATATTATCCTAGAAACTACTCTCAACTCCTACATGCTCCAGTTAATTTTTTGGCCTAAAATTAAACGGCTTCGTTTTTTCCCCCACGGAAGTATATACTCATAGGCCCATGATAGAAAGTTATTTGCTTTAATATACATGATTCAGCAGAGCGTTTTATGACTTGCAAGAGTTTCAGCTTAAGTGCATATCTTCTGTTCATATAGAGGTCAGAAGTAGTTTGCTTCATGATATAGGAATTAAAATCAATACTCTTACTTCCTTAGGAAAACAAACATAACATAATGTAAATGAGAATTGAGTAAATTATTAATAGATGGGCTTATCTAAAATATAATACAAGCCAAGCAAGGTCAGCCGGAGAACTGAATTTAGGAAGACCAAGTTACAGGAAGCGTGAAGAGGCTAAGTAAATGAGCACAGCTCTTGTCTGTAGAGACGTACTTGCATCTCACCATTTAGAAGCCATATCACAAATGCCCTAGTAACTGTCCACGTGAATAAATGTCCGCTTAGTTGACCACTCTAGGGTGAGGAAGCTGGAGAGCTAGGAGTCTTGCTTAAAGTATGCAGGCTGTCTTGAGGCAGGATTGGGTGTGGGTACATCCAGAATTCTCTTTAACCCCTGATTAGCCATCAAAATGTAGAGAATTCTATCAGATGTGGTCTGCGTTTCCTGAATTTTTACATGCTTTGGTGTTTTATTCTTTCTTTTCCCAGGATTGAGTCAAGTTCTTATCCTCCCGGATGCTCATCTTTCTGTGCTGGGTATGTTGCCACCTTTTGAAAATGTGGTGAGAATAAATTGACTTGGAGAATCAAAAAGGGCATTTCCTCTTCTCTTCCTTCCTCATTAGTGCTGTGGATGAACTTCAGGGTCTGTACATGCTGGGAAAATGACACAGCCCTGTGCTACATTGCTAATTTATGCTTTGTGAGAATGGAGTCTTTCAACTACTGTCTTTCTGGATCCTTCTTTATTTCTGATTGTTATACACTATGTAGTTTTCAAGTCTCATTTCCCAAGCCAAGAATGCATAGTTGTTTGTGTGTTTGCTTGTTTTGTGTATGTGTATGTTCATGATTGTGCAGGTACATGTTTGTGGGGATGTATGTGCATGTGTGTATAGGGTGGGAGAGGAAAACTCCAGGAATTTCTCCTCTGACTTTTCCTTCTTCCTTCCCTCCCTCCCTCTACTCTCTCTCTCTCTCTCTCTCTCTCTCTCTCTCTCTCTCTCTCTCTCTTTCTTTCTTTCTATCTGTTTATGTCTCTCTGTCTCTGTCTGCCTGTCTCTCTGTCTCTGTCTCTGACACTCTCTTTCTCTCTCTCAGTCACTCTCTCTCTCTCTCTTTCTCTCTCTCAGCACAGAACTTAGCTGGTAGACCACAATAGCTGATAAATAAGTTAAAGTCCACCTTACAGCCCTGAGATTAAAACCTAAACTACTATGATGATTATTTTATTATGGGTTCTGAGGGTCCAATTCAGGTTCTAAGGGTTGTAAAAAATTACTAACCAATTAAACCATTTATCCAGGCTGGAAATAGATTGTTCTAAGCATCTGGACAACAATTCTTCATTGGAAAGGTGAGGGTGCTTTACGGTGTCTTGAAGGATCCATGAATGTACAACTTGTGATCAACAAATTAAAGTCTCCTTCAACACTAGCTCTCTTATCATCTGTGTAGCTAATATGTTTTCACCTGTAGAATCTTTTCTCACTGCTGAGTCATTACTCAATGTAGAAATGTGTTCATTTACCTGCTCAGCCTACATCTGAACATTACTTTAATGTCAGTGCTGGAGATAGAAACATAACCCAAAGTACTTAAACTTCATACAAATGACTAATTATATACTCGTGCATAATGGACACTGAGGGGAAGCTATGATTGTTGATGAATTTTGAGCACTTACTGTGGCATCAGTTGCCACTGAAAGGATAAATCAGTGTGGCTTTCCAAGTTCTTGTGATACTTTAATGTTGAGGTGATTCCCATAGCAGACAAACAGGCCTTTCTTAAGATGGATATGAGTCTTTATATGGTACTTGTGATTCTCTTTGCTTTCAAGAGGACATGATGCTTCCTAAAAAGTCTCCACCAGCAGATCAGGGAAGGTAAAGATAAAGCTAAGCTGGAGAGAGAAACTATTACCTTGTTAGCATGAGGGTATTGAGGGTAGGATCATAGAGTTTTGATGCTTTTGTGGTCCTGCACATATCATAGATGTTTGTTGGACATACTTTCCTAATTATACACAAAGTCATTTGCAGTACAATGTTATTCTTCAATCAATCTTTCCACAAGAAACCATATTAACATTTGACTATTAAAAATTAAAGAGATCTCTATCAGAGAGGATTGGAATTTGGGACCTCTCTTTCAGACTAGAGTTCAAGTTTAGAAGAGAGGCTCATTGAAACATATGACTTCATCTAAGATTAAAGGCCTATGAAAAGGAAAGTTTGTTCACAGATACATAGGCACATAAGGGGAAGACTGTGTATCCTAATGGCTTGCAGGACCACATGGGAAAACAGGAGTGAGAATGACATTGTTTTCATCACACCTGTCTCCAGAGAAATCCAGGAGACAACTTAAGTCTTATGTAATGGACAGCAATTCTCTTCTCTCTGTTTGGCTTCATCCCTCACCCTTACTCAACAATAATAAAGAATCCCTGAAGACTGTCAATTTGTTCTTCTAACAAATATCACCCTCCCATATATCTGACAAACATGCAGACCCTGAAGAAATAGCTTGCTCTGTAAGACCTAACCATCATTATTAGTCAGATAATTTCCATTGCACATTTGCACACTGGACATTTTCTCTTTTGAGTGTTTTCTGATTGTCCTTGTAGAAGGAACCATTCTTCTTTCCTTACTCAAATGAAACAGCATCACACTATGCCTGAGTACTTTCTACCCTAGAACCAGGGTGGACTCTGTGAATGCAGCACAAGGAATTTGGTAGGATCAGATGGGCTACTATTGTTGTTTTACATTAAAGATATTAATATAACTCTGAAGATATTTTAGGCATAACATAAATCTAAAAATATTTTTTCTTATTTCATTTTTGAGATTATAATATGATTGTAACATTTCTTCTTCTATCTCCTCCCTATAACCTTTCCATATTTCTCCTTCAAATTCATGGTCTTTTTTCACTGTTATTATATATATATATATAATATATACATATTAATATATACATATGTATATATATATATAGTATATAAAATACTAAATATAACCTGTTTAGTCCAAATGATCTTACTTGTATGTATGTTTTCAGGGTTGAGTGCTTGGACTGGACAGCCAATTGGTGTGCTCTTCCCTGGGGAAGACAACCTCTCCTGCTCTCAGCTTTCCTCAGCTGCCTATAGTTCTTTGTGCAGGCTTAAGGCCTGGTGGTCTTTTCCCCATTCACTTTGGCATGCTTACTGGTGTACTTGTTCAGCTCACAATGGGAAAGTCCTGTTCATGAGACTTCCAATAGTAGGAGTAGCTCCCAATATTACTGCTGACATCAACTCACAGGAAACTCCTCAAACTTCAGTCTTTCTGCACACTCTTCTGCCATATTGCTAAGCCTTAGGTACAGGAGTGTTATGTAGAATGTATCCATTGAAACTGGCTTTCACAGCTCTGCATTTTTACCAGTTGTAGTTATCTAAATGAAGACAACTTGTGCCAAATTCCAACAAGTTACATTGAAGACATCATAGAGACACAGCAAAGCTCTCGAGTCCAGTGTTAGCCACCTACATACAAATGATAATTACTTTGGAACATATATTTACTTTATGAATGTATATACATAGTTTTTAAAATGTTGGTAGTGGTATGTTATGTCATAAGTGGCCTATGCTGCTATTTGGACACTATTAGATTGAAATCCTTGTTACGGTGACTAAGCCAAAGAGCGAATTTCAGGGAACCTGCATTCAAGGGTTTTCTGTGTTACACAGTAGTTTGGTGACAGTGGACCTAACACACGTACTCACAGATGATTTTTCATCTGTAAGAAGAAGAAATTTTGGAAAATTGTTCTTTTAAGGATTAAAATAATATGATGCTTTTAATATTAAATGGGAATCAATATTATGTTGTACAATAACAAATCATACTTAAAGTTGAGTATATGGGCATTATATACATATATATATACATATATATGTAAACATGTATATATATGTGTGTGTTTTAATATGTATACCCATGTGAGCATGTATGATGGATGTGTTGTATGCATGGATGTGTGTGTGTAACAGAAATCCAGGTTATGTCTCTTTTTCAATCTCTCTTTACCTTAGATTTTGCGACAGGATCTCTCACTGAGCCTGCATCTCATGGATTTGGCTAAGTTAGTATTGTCCTGTCTCTGCCTCTTTAATATTGGGACTATGGGCATACATTGCCTTATATGGCTTTTTTAAAACATGGATGCTGAAATGCAGAAGAATTGAACTCAGCTCCTCCTGCTTGGGCAATAAATACCTTATTAGCTGAGCCATATCATCACAAATCTTGTCACTTAAAATGAATTTTCTACTCATAAAGGACCTGCTTTCAGGTTTGAAGAAGCTGACAGCTGAGTGCTTTCCAGCTGGTCTCTCAGCTAACCAGGTTGGTTGACCCCAGTGACTCTTTCTACATGAAAACTCTACCATGGCCACTTATCTATTTTTGGCAAACTTGTCTCTGGTCACATTTCATCAGATAGAACAAGTCTTCCCACGGCCTACTTCCCTGTGATGTAAGTAGCTGGATATTATTATATCTTTAGTTGACAGCCATTCAAAGAAGTTTAGTAGTTGTAAAATGGACAACACTAAATAAGAACAAAGCAGGGGCCCCTCTGATGTGAGGCCGTCTCTCATTTGTAATACAGTGGCAACTAGAATGATTTCATGCAATGTTTCCTGAGTTAGCATGAGGTCTGCTTTAATGGACTATACTTGAAGTTGCAGTCGTTCCTAGACTTAGCTCTCTGTGAGCAAGGAGGTTGGAACTGAACCCAGTGCCTCAGACTTACCAGGCAAGCAGTGCCCCAAATGTGCAACTCCTACCTCTAACATTTGGTAGTGAGAAGTTTGTATTCCCTATTTGCTGCATAGAAACACTGAGATTTGCATGATACACATGTCAAAATAGAATAAGTGTTTCCTGAGGAAGGCTCTTGGAGAAAGGACAGGAAGAGCATAGGATTAGACTTTCCCATGCTGTCTTAGTTTTAGGGCCATATCCTTTTTTCTTTGCTTTTAGGCAGAAAGAATGAGTGTGGGAGAAGAAAACAAGAATAAATAGTAATAATGCACAGTCAGGGATGCAGCTCTAGAAGTCAAGTTCTACTTGGGAAAGCTAGCCTCACTGAAATCTTGATGGACTCCCTTCCATGGGGCCTGGGTGGTTTCTGACGTAAAGTAAATGATGACAGATAACAATCTTAGGTCAGAGCCTTTGGGATGGCAATGTGCAGAGAAAGATTTTCCCAGGGAGATTTGCCCCTGCCCACTAATTGTGGCCATGTACTTTATGGCTTTGGGAATACTGTGGGTACTAACACAGGTCTCAGCGCTGCGTGAAGCGGTGTTTGTGTCCGATGCAGCAGAAGCTGCAGCTGCAAGGGCTTCCCAGGGTGCTGCTGAAACTGCTCTTGATAAAGTCCCCAGCGGCTTCTCAACTTTTACACCCAATCATGTGCTTTCCTGCCTTGCATAGCACAATTTGCTTACAGTTCCTGCTATTGACCACATCTGCCATTTAAAAGTCTTCCAGCTCTATGGAGGAGTTTCAGCTCATACTTTCCAAGTGCATCCTTCCACGTGGCTGCTATTGTTTTTTTTTTTTTTTTTTTTCCCCATGCTCCCGGTAGCCATCTTTCCCGCCAAGGCTTTAACTATTAATGCTCCCTGGAATTTGGTCCTCCTTGCTTCCCCTTCAACATATTTTCTACAGAGAACCTTTTACCTCTAAAGGCCTTTGAGGAGAAAAGGGAGATCAATCTGATCACCTATTTCTCCCACTGCAGCTCAGTGGCAATCTCTGGAGAGAGCAGAGCAGTGGGTGGTTGTAAACCCTCAATGCCGCATGGCCATCTTTCTATTTGCTGTACGAACTGGCTTCTCATACTCTCTGCAAGGGCAGTTTTGAATCTTCATATTGAAAGAGAACTTAACATTTTACTTTACCGACTTGAAATAAGCCCATTGGGCAGATGAAGTGGCTGGTTCATTGCTTCAGATACTGTAGAGTATTAACCTTAGAAATAAAGACGCCATTGGTTATTTGTTAAGGTTCTCAGCAAAGGAAATAGAGAACAATCACCCTCTAACTAACTCACACTCACACACTAACTCCGGGTTAGTGCAGCTGAAAGGGAGCTTCAAAGGGATCATGGCATGGGCCAGATTATTTATCTTAACGTTTAACTTCTTATAAAATTTTGTACATATTGGGCATTTTGTTTGTATATGCACATACCATATATGTGACTGCTTCCCAGGGTGGGGAGCAGGGAGCAACCAATCCATTGGGACTGGAATTAAAGAAGGTTGTGAGCCATCATGTGAGTACCAAGAACTGAACCCATATCCTCTGTGAGAGCAGCCAATATTGTTAAGTGCGGAGCCTTCTCTATAACCTTGCTCAAAGTTTGTTTGTGACATTGTTATTATAAAGAGAAGCAACTAGGTTGACAAGAGTTAGGGGAAAGGGAAGTCTTTATCAAAATAAGTGTTATGAAAAAGAATTTTAAGAAACAACCTCTCCCACCAACAGCAAGGAAAGGTCAATGGTTGGAGAGCCCCGGGGGCTAAGATCAGGTGTGGAAAGATGAGAGACAACCCATGTGTCTTAATCCTAATAGAAAGTAGGGCAGTAAAGACAGAAGTTAGCAAGCATCCGTTTTTTCCCTCAGAAAGCATACTCTGATTCCTGACTTGCTCCTTTAGACGCTTCTTTCTAGCTTGGGGATCTGCTTAAAGGATAGTGCTGTTTTCTGAATTCCACAGTTACTGTTCTCATATTATTTGTAATGAAGTAATATCTTTAACTTTTTTTTTTTTTTTTTGTATCTTGTAAAATGCCAACAAGATCTGAGGGTAGAAGCAGACTCTATGAAGTTAGAGGTTTGTAGCGTTGTGAAATAGCTTATTATGAGATTCAGTACTGACTTTATCAACCAGGTCCAATCAGCCCTGACCATGGCTGGTCCTCTAACATTTTTAATCACCTTGACCTAGAAGATGTGCAGGGATTAACAGTGAAGCAACAGTGATTAATTGCACTCTGGACATGGGGGATTTGGAGCCCATCTGTGGGCACCCAAACAGAGACAGACATCCAGTAGATAATTAGAGCACATAATAGATGCCTCGGAGAAAAGTTAAAGATCCACAAAATCGTATGATGCTAGTGATGCTAAAGAGCTGTAGAATGAAGAGGGAGGTAGATATTGAGCAAACCTGCATTAAGGTAAATTATTCAGAAAGAATGTAAGCTTAATGTTAAGTATCCCTATATAGAACAAATTCTAAGATATGATATTGAGTCAAGAAAATGTCAAGATTTTCTTTAATGTAAACTTCATAGTTAAATGCAATGAACATCTGTAAGTCATTTCCTTACAATTATGGGTCCTCATATTATGGATTCAATTAGGCAAATACTTTTATTCTAGCTCCTCACTCATTTGATAAAAAATACACTGAAATATTTTATTCCTGACCCCCTCATATTGAGAAAAGAATGAACTTGACAGAAGGAAGGAGGCTTTAAACTCCTCTCTGAGTGGTAATGGGAGAATTATATGGTGTGTGGAGAGGTGGGGTGCATCCCACATAATGAATCATATGCAGAAAGTACAACGGAGAATTCAATACCGTGCGTCTAAGACAGCAATAGTGCTCACTGTAAGTGATATTTTTGTGGCCTTTTCTTGGCCCAGATATTTGTCATTCTGTAGTTGATTTAGAAAGAGATTCATGGAAAGTCATAATTATTTAAAGAAGGGAACAGGCAGAATGCTCTCTTGCCATCTCTATAAATCTTTCCTTATGTGTGCTGAGATCTCTGTTCTGTCTGCCTGCTTTGTTCATGTAACGGGAATATATCATGAGGTCAGCATCGTGAGACCCCTAGAACCCTCTTCACTGGAGGACTGTAACCAGAGACACGTCTACTGCCAAGTTCTAACCACACAGCACAAATACCATTAAGTTGGCCCATTGACACGAGCTTAGGAATTTTCCATCCTTATATTTTGGGTTTGTTGAGATACTTAAATATACTAATTTATACAAAGCTAGAGTAAGAAAATTAAAACACAACAGAGTTGCAATGTCTATGGAAAAGCAGATGCTTAGAAGGAAATTTGAACTAGAAAACTAATGTACAGATTACCAAAACACTGAAAATACTGGGGCATGTATTTTCAATAATGCTTTCATACATTCTATTCATCTAAGACATCCTCAGAACAATTTAAAATGTTAATATAAAATGGTCACTAAGATGAAGATTTGATAATCTTATTGAGAGACCTGAGGGACTATGCTGAAGTCATCAGGTGGGTGTTTCATTTGATTCTTTGGTGTACTCATGTGTCTCATGGTTTTGTCATAAGCACCTTAACAGCCAATGTATTTAAATAGAAAAAAATCCTCATGCTTATATATACTCAGGTGCAAAAACCAGCATTAAAGCTGTCCAATCTTTCAGAGTGATGATACATTTCTGGGGGCTTCTTAAAATTATTATTATTTAATGACATATGGAATGGGCTTTGAAATGAATGCCTAGACGCATCATTTTCTTCCTAGAGATGCTTCCCTAACTTCAGCTTTGTGCTCCCTCACTGCCCTGTCCAGCCTGGATCTCTTGGTTAGGAATTCACAAACACCTAGCAGCTTTTTCCTTTGGAGCCAATCCTTCTAAGTGTCCTCTGGAAGGGGCTTCTGCAGAAAGAGGCACACCAGCACATTCTTTGCAGGCAGGGAATGGACACGACTCCTCCCTCCATTACCAACCCCCTCTTCTCTCTGAAAATCAAAGAGACTTTTGTAGGTGTGCAGGGGAGCATCTCACCTTCTAGCATTTAAGAAGTCTGGGCTTTGTAGCTCAGGTACAGGCCTCTTTCCAGCGTAATATGATAATGAAGTCAATAGGGTCTCTAAATAACAGCCAAATTTCATTTTTAACTCTAGAGAAGACTAAACTTTCTAGTAGACACAAAAATATATTTTGATAAATGAAACATCAATTTTGATGTATGGATGTGATGCATGTGTATAGTGTATATGGATGAGTATGGTATGCATGACACTGTATACATGTAGAGGTCAAAGGACAACCTAACTTGTCAGTTTTTCCTTTCTGCCTTGTTTGAGATGGGTTTCTCATTTGTGCTGCATATGCCAGGCCATCTGGTCTGCAAGCTTCTAGAGATTCTCTCCCCCTCCCATCTCTCCATAAGGATATTTGCATTACAGGGGAATGATACCATACCTAACTTTACATATGGTCTGGGGATCTAGACTCTGGCCCTCACATTTGCGTGGTAAGTGCTTCATGCAATGAGCTATCTCTTTAGTTTTTAAACATCTTTGGGTAAGCTGAAAATCAGACCTCAGTATATGCTTTGATTGCATATTTGAAAATTCTCCATCATTTATTTAAATTAGTGACTGTACTAGGCTGTTTTTTTTCCTACTGCTTCTTGCCACTTGAAATAAAGGCACTAATGTATTCAACTCTTTTCATTTGTTATTTCCCCTTTTGCTGAGAACATATTTTAGATTAGGATAAAGTCTGGTCAGAAGGACTAAACCACGGTAGCTTTACTCATCATTAAGTTTTAGACTTATTAAAGCTTCATCCTTAAATGGCTTTGACTTTTTCCTCCACCCGACCTAGGCAGTCTCCTGTGGGTCTGTAGTTAAGTAGCTACATACTGTGCTCGTTTCAAGCCTGGAGTTCTTTTCTGAGATCCAGAATGGTCCATGCTTGTATCTGGCTCAATTTTTTTTTTATAGTGATGTTCATGATTAGGTTACTCTAGACTGTATTCTCTTCATGGCTCTCAAGTTGAGATTCTCAACTGTGTCCTAGGTAATGTGCCCAGTGTAAACAAAATCTATTTAGTCATTCTGTCATTCCTGGCCTAATTGAAATATTCACACTTTTCTAGTGAGGTGACTGTCAGAATTTATGATTTCCTGATAGGCTGAGCCTCTCATCTCAAGAATATCCTTTGTCTTTAGTTCTGACTCTCAGTGCAAGTGTTTATCTTGTCTCACAGGTTTTAGAAATAAAGGACAAGCATTGCAAACAAATGTCACGAAATATACTGAATTCTGTCAAATATTAAATTTCATTTTCTTTGGTCATTTGCTGTTGCCCTTTCAAAATTTTTGCCTATTTCGCTTTTCAAGTTTAATAACAGGGGAAGGGACAAAGTGACAATCCGTAAGATCTGTAAATTGCAGCTCAAAATGAAGATGCTGCTCTTCTCAGAGCAGAGCCCTTTCCGTACTTTTAAATCTTCTGGCATTTTATGCTCACTCCAAGTGGTTTGTTCAAGCATAAGGGGGTCATCGCATTAGAGATACAGCAGAGCAGACACTGTGTGCAAGCTTGTGTTGCTGCTGGTGGCTATGGAAAGCAGGAGTTTTCAGTGTGTGTGTGTGTATGTGTGTGTGTGTGTGTGTGTGTGTGTGTGTGCGCATCTGTGTGTGTGCACTTCTCATGACTGAAAAAGGAAAAAACAGACATCTAGTTGGTTTGAATACAGAAATTTCTTCTGAAAAAACCGTATATGGACTGCTTTTATGCTTTCAATAAGTGGTTGGAAGAACCTACTATGATTTAAGCACTTTGAGAAAGTTATCAGGTCTTGAATATTCACAAGTTTCAACCCTGGCAGTGCCCAGGGTATTCTAAATAGAGAATGTAAATACAGTGAGTGCTCATCAGATAGTAAAACAAAGCTTATCATATGAAAATATTTATGTATTAGGCTGTTGTAATAAACATCATAGACAGGTAGCTTAAAAACAACAAAACTTATTTCTCATAGTTATAGATGATGGGAAGCCCAAGACCAAGTTGTCAATACAGTAGTATTCTGTTGAGGGCCCATTTCCTCTTAGATGCATTTGCTCATATGGGAGGAAGAACAAGCAAGATTTCATAGATCTCCTCCATAAGGACAGTTACCACAATCATAAAGTTTATACATGATAACTTTATGAATATTTATGAATGATAATCTCCCAAACATTGCTCTAAGAATCAGAAGCAAAGACAAAGGATTCTACCCATTACCTAACATCTTATTACTCTGAAGCATATAGTTTCAATAATAAATTTTGGTGGTAACCTTACACATTCTCTTTATAGAACATCACATCTTTGAGCACAAAAGACTTTGAACCATTCAGAATAAAAGTAGAGTATAAGAAGTCATGAGGATTTCCCAAGGCTATCCTTAACTAGATTCATAATACTTTTGTTTGCTGTTTGATTTCCACCATTGTTTGTGCTACAGAAGTATAACCATGTTCTCTTATTATTAGCTGGGTGGGTTTTTCTACATGTGTTTATTATGATTCCAGGCTATTATCCTTAGTAGTCAATTGCTAGTGATGCTGCAAAGAAAAACAACAAATAGAAAGTACACCATAGAGTAGGTCTAGTTAGAGCTTCCTCTGTGGATACCTGCGTGGCCTAGGAACTTGCAAGAAGCTCAAAGTTTCGGGTTCCACCCTGCCTCCTCCACTCATTTTTACCAGGTTCTACATTTACCAGGTTCTACATGCAGGTTCTGCATTTTTATCAGGCTCTACAGTTGTTAAGTTTGATTAAACGTTTGAAATTGTCTCAAGAATATTTCACACAGCTCAGAAACCTTCCAACTTTAATGTATCAGGAATACCTAGATGATTTTTGAAAGCACATGTTGTTGACCCTGAGACCCAAGCTTTCAGTTAGTCAGAGGAAGACTTCCAATTTCCAGCTGCTGCTAGTATTGCTGACTGCAGACAACATTGTACAAATCACTTGCCAAAACAGTAACTTCTAGTCTACATAGTTGCACATGAAAATCTTCTAGGTTATTCTTAAAACACCACAGACTGTCTTTATCTATGGATACTTTTTGGTTTTGCATGGATCTTTGTCATTTAGGAGTTCTAAGTTCTGATAGGCAACTCTGGCTAAAAAGCACCCTCCCAGAAGATGAGACTACATTTTCTGTGATGGACTTTCTAGAAACTTCCAGGGTCTTTCTAGAAACTTCCAGGGTTTTTCTTTATTTAGATATCCGCACGTATTCAATCAATTATCCACTGGTGAAGAGTAAATCAGATCTGGACCTCTATGGCCTTGTGCATGCTATTTTTGAAGTTTAACATTGACAGAAATAATAGTAATTTGAACTGTGACCTGTCCTTTAAGTATTAAAGAATCAGGGTTTTTGTATTTTATACTATATGTTTTAAAAAGTCAATAGTTAATAGTTTGTAGTAAATAGGATCACTTCAATTTACTTGTTTTATTTTCCTCTATGGGAAAGGAGACAATGTCTATTTACTAGGGAATGAGACCTTAGGGAGTTATATATTTCATGGTAATACAGATAATTATTGCTATTAACTCTTAAAGGGTTATATTCATCCAAACGGGCATATGTTCAAGTTCAATGTAGAGTATGTCAATCATTTGTAACATTTTATATAGGAAACATTACTGTTTATCTAATGAAGAATATTCAGGTACATAGTAGATGCTTACTGCAATATTTGAACAGATGGCTTGAGCTTAGGAGTCATTTGTTACTTTTTCTCATATGAAAGCATGCATGAGACCTGTAAGTGGTCTTTGGGAAATCCTAATGAAACCCGCAGAGTTCACAGGTGGGATGCAAGTGTCACCTGCAAGAAGTAAAAGCCTACCTCCCAAACTTGGGTAAGACTCATGCTTTCCTAGCCAGGAAATTTGTTGCTTATTGTTAGGCTGGTTAGCTGTAACTACCAGCTTGATAAAATTAGACTTGTTAGAGAAGAGTCTAAGTGAGGGACCGTCCAGATCAGATTGGTGTGAGGACATATCTGTGGGGTGTTAGTTCAACTATTCATTGATGC
>JADRCD010236553.1:0-16668 GCA_019843815.1 Montemys delectorum | reverse complement strand
CAACTATTCATTGATGCAGGAAGACACAGTCCACTGTGTGAGGACATGTCTGTGGGGTGTTAGTTCAACTATTCATTGATGCAGGAAGACACAGTCCACTGTGTGAGGACATGTCTGTGAGGTGTTAGTTCAACTATTCATTGATGCAGGAAGGCACAGTCCACTGTGTTGTACCGTTTATAGTCTGGGTCCTGAATTGTGTAAAAGCAAAGAAGGAAAACTGGGGATATGTGTCAAACAAACAAACATCCATTTGTTTTGTTCTCCTCCTGACTGTAGATGTGGTGTGTCTAACTGCTTGAGTTCTTATCTTGACTTTCTCTCAACAACTACCGTAATCTGCACACATAAGCTGAATGAGCTGCTATGTGGGTTACAGTAGTCTTTCCCCAAGGTTACCGACAGTTCTCATACTGTTAAAGAGTACAAAACACTGCTTTTTGTTCAGGATATTTGTTGTAGCTACAGAAATGAAACTGGGACATTTTTCTCTTATAATTTTTATTATGTTGACATATTCTTGAACTGATGAAGGCAGTGCTATCTTTGTAAGACGATAATTTTAGTATGATCACAAAATAATTTTGCAACTAAGAACTCATCTCTTAAGAAATAATGACTATAAGGCATATGTCTTCAATTTCTAATTATGATTACTATAATTGTTTGGTATATAATATGTATGTACATATAAGTTGATATATTTATTAGACTGTGCATTTAGATACTATATAAACATTTGAGAATGATTTAATTATGTGTGAGTATCCATGTGATAGAATGTTTGCATGTGTATGCACATAAATGGGAGAATGATAGGTTGTTATTCTGTAACTCTTTGAGATATGTCCTGCATTCCTTAGCAAATAGTGACATTCTCCCTCATATCCTTGCAAGATTTTGGGCTAATAGAAAGTCTGCCACATTCCCAACTGTGTTAATCTTAAAACTAAAATAGTCCTTCCTTATCCAATATAATTTTGATATCAAAAACACTTTATTTACTGGTACTTTTCCCAGTTGGTAAAAATAAACTTTTGTTTCCTTTTTGAGAGCTGCAGTATAGTCTCTAACTAACCATGGCAGAAAGAGGTACCCACAAGGAAATGTCAGTGCATTAGTAATATAACCAAGTGAGACTGTGTTGAATTGTACCACATACTACACTCTGATTAATGTGCTTTTTAAAAATGTTTAGAAGCCCATGCTTACTCATTTAGAAATAAAAGCCACACAAGATGAGTGCTGGAAATATCTGAAGAGCTTACTCATTATTTCCTGGAGTTCCTTTTCTAAAACAAGGCCTTGGAATTATTTCCAGATATCATCTTTCTATTTGCTGTTACAGAAGAATCATACTTTAGGTTTTTATGTATATTTTATTTTATTTATTTTGAAAAGTATGTGAAAGCAGACAAGGATGACATGGAATATGTTACTTGTTCTGATCTCAGAATGAAATGTTTCATGTAGTGCTCAATTCTCCTGGAACATTATTATGAACCCATTGAACTATGAAATTTCATTTACACACAATACTTACTGTATTTCTAACACATCAGAAAGACATTTAACTATGTAGTTTTAAAATCTTGCATATTTAAGTAAATTCACACAATGGAAACATGCAGATAAATATTTTTTATAGAAAGAAAATGGTTCTTTTACAGAAGGTGGCATGCTAAAATCTAAGGAAATATCTCTCACAGCATCAGCAATAAAGTCATGAGTGGAACTCAGCAAGATATTTACTTCTAAGTAATTCAAAAGAAGCACATAAAGTTTTGAATAAACCTTAACATTTTTCTTTTACAACATTTTCAGAGTGGTTAACTAATTAATAATAATAATGAAATTATTATTATTATCTACAAATTGTATATCTATATGTCAAGCCAGTAGTGAGTTAATGGGAAAATTCCACCATATGTCTCTTTTTAGTGTTCATATTGATATTACTGGCTTATTTTAGTACAATTATATAGTCATGATTTCATTATTTCTACATCTGTAACAAATTTGGTGAAGTCTATGAAATGAAGAGATTATAATATCTCAGTTCCCACTTGTCCTCAAATATGTTAAATAATGTTATATTTATCATCCTTGAGAAATAGGATATTTTTGTCTGGGAAGTAAAAGGAAATATGAAAGAAATCAAGAAAACAGTGTACAATGACAGCAACTGTAGTGGTCACTTCTCTGTTGCTGTAATAAAATATTATGACTAAGGCTGCTTACAGAATGGAGAGTTTATTTGAGCTTATGTTTCCAGTGAGTGAGGGTGCATGTGGCAGAGAAAAGGCATGGTATCAGGAGACTGAAACTGAAGTCTCATGTCCTGAACCGCAAACAGGAAGCAGAGAAAGGCAAATGGAAATGCTGTGAGTCTTTAAATGATCATAGTTCATTCCTAGTGACATTTTTCTCCAGCAAGGCCACATCTCCTAAGCTATACAAATAGCACCACCAATCTGGGAACAAGTATCAAATATCTGAGCTTAAGAGGGACATTTTCATTCAATCTGCCACAACAAAAGATGATGAAATTAAATAAAAACAGAAAACAGGGTTGGGGGATATAGAAGACATCTAAGTATTTCCCATAAGTCCTTTCCAACAGTCATCTCCATTGCTTATATTTTCAGAGGGAGTAAATTCATGACCCTAGTAAACACTGCCATTAAAGTCCCAGCAATATTTTCTCTAGGTCAGAGGGCAGTAAACTTCTTAATAGGACACATAATGAATATTTTAAGCTTTTCTGATCAAGAGGCAAAATCAGAGAGGTCATTCAGGTACACACATAACCATTTAAAAGCGTAAAATTATTTTTACCTCCTGGGTCCCACAAAAACAGGAAAAAGCACCATTAATCTTTTATAAGGGAGTAGAATTTTAAACTTATGGCCTACATCAATTATAGAATTGATGCTTAATGAAAATTAAATAGGTAAGAAGAGACCTTTTAAATTTTTATATATTTTTGACCCTCAACATCACTATTATTTTCCATTAACTTAACTATTTTAAAATCAGAAGTTCAAGATATGTTTCACATTGCTTACACTCAGACTGAGGTACATATCAAACAATGAGCACGTATCAGCTAAGTGTCAATTAAAATAGCATTGTGGTGTGTGCTAGGAGAGAACTGAGACAATCTGAAGGCTAGATTAGTATTTGATTTGAAAAGTTTCAGAACTAACTATTTTACATTTCATGCTGCCAAACTACATGAAGCTATTATCAAAATATTGAAATGTGCTGTTTGGAAGAGAATCATATATATAGTTGTACCAGGAGATTTGGGGACACAAAGTCAGCTGTAGATATATATAATCTTGAAGGGAGAACATGTGGAAATCAAGTGCAGGCATAGCTCTCTTGCCTTTCTCCCTGTGCTTTATCTTACAAAGAGCAGGGCTTAGTGAGATTTTTTCCCATTGGCATTTATGAAACTATATAGTTTGTCTTAATTAAACACATAAGGAAATCTTGATTTTTTTCTTGAATCTATGTAGGTGGTAAAATATATAAACAAACAGGAAAAGATGATACACATGATAAACAGTCCTTTCAAGCAAATTAGAAGGTATAAAACACTGTATATCACAACATTGGATAGAATAAAGTGTGCCAAATTATGTGTCCAGCCACTGGTGTCTGCAGCAAATGAAGATACATCCGTTTTGCTGTTTGATATTGTGATGATTTGAATGCAAATGCTTCCAATAAGCTCATATGTTTGAATGCTTAGTATCAAGTTAGTAGAACTGCTTGAGAAGGATTAGGAGGCATGGCCTTGTTAGAGATTGTGTGTCACTGAGACTAGTCTTTTGGTTTTCAGAGGTCCACTCTAGGGCCAATGTCTCTAACTCTGCCTACTGCCTGTGAAATAGGATGTAAGGCCTTCAGCTATGTTTCCAAATATGGTTAATCATGGTCTGATTCCCACCACGATGTTCATGGACTCCACAATTGAAAGCAAGTCACCAATTAAATGCTGCCTTTTGTAAGAGTTGCCTTGGTCATAGTGTCTCTTCACAGCAATAGAATAGCAAGTAAGACAGAATTTGGTTCCACAAGTGGCTCAAGTGTGACAGCCTTGACCATGATATTGCTTGGAAAGATATGAAAGACTTTTGGACTTTAGGCTATAAAGGCATTTGAATGCTTTAAATGTGGCATAATAGAATATCCTTGTAGGAACATGGAAAACAGTAATGCTATGTGCTTTGGACTGTGCACACATGGCTCAAGAGGTTTCAAAGGGATGAATATTAGCAGCTGACCTTGAGATCATGCTCGTGATATTTTGTGACTGTGACTGCTTTTTGCCTTTGTCCTACAAACCTGCCTAAGATTAAATTGAAGAGTTTTGGATTAATGATTTTGGAAGAAGAGATTTCTAGACACCATAGTATAGAATATGTCACATAGTTATTAATGATCACTCTTATGCAGATCTATAATGAAGAGGAAGGAACTGAATGGAGCAATACTAAGTACACAGTGTGAGAAAACAGAAGTAACAGGAAATGGAATGTAGGAATCAAGTCTTGTGCTCAAAGAGATGAAAAATTTAAAGAAAATCATGATACTAAATGGAATAAAGGGAGTGGTGACCTCTGGGAAAGATCTAACTCAGCTAATCTTGCAATCTGTGAAAAACAACAACAACAATACCCAGCAAACAGCAATAACAAAAGCAGGCCTGAAGGATTTCCTTGAAACCATCAACAAGGCAAAGTTAATCTAAATCCAAATCATAGAGAAGACCAGGTTTCAGCCCAAGCAAGAAGTAGAATTTGGCAGCTACAGCCATGTGATTCTGAATTGAGAGTTAGGAAGGATGTAAGTAAGTGGTTATGGAATCTTCTATGGTTAAGGAAAGCTACTTAGGCTGAGATTTTGGCAGAGTAGCCCCTGCATGGAGGTGAAGGTGAAGTGTAGATTGTGTTTGTCAGGTCCAAAAGAAACAAATGGCTAGCTGTGGTCTTATTAGCATACCAAAGCACATGCTGGCCTCCAGGTTCTGTCAGTATTGCAAGTACCTGTTACAGAGTCCATGTTGGCATCCTGGATCTTCTTCTCCAACTCCTACCCTAAACTTCCCTAACTCATGAGCTTCAGTTCTTCTACATTCTTATATAATCCTGTCATTTGGATACAGTCTTGACTCTCTCTTAGTCTTCTGTTATTCCTCTCCTCTCCTCTCCTCTCCTCTCTTCTCTCCTCTCATACTCTGGGTCAGTCTATTGGCCATTTTTAGTCCACTGCTTTCTCTCCTTGTTCTGGACTCTTCCAAATGCCTCTAGCTGTACTCTCCCTTATATCTACAATAAAATACTTTTGCCTCAACCATACCTTGGAGTGGTCATGACCTCACTTTATACCCCAAGATGTTCAAGTTGACAAAATTATTGGGTACCTGCCATGGAAAGCTGGTCACAGGGTATGCAACTCCAGCTGGAGAGAAAAAGAGTTTGTGAGGTTTGTTGTAATTAATGAAGCTGAAAGGATTTAGAGATCTGGAGTGCTTTGACATCAGATACAGAGATTCAGAATTTGGAGTTTACCCGGCTTGATTTTTAGTCTTGCTTTGATTTGCTCACTGTGTTCCTTTTCTTCCTTTTTGGTATGGTAATGTATATTCTGTACCACTGTATGTTAAAAGTATGTGATCTGATTTTCTATTTTGACTTTTCACTGGTTATAGTTAAAGGATTGCCTTGAGTCTTAATGAGACATTGGACTACGGACTTTTAAATAGTATTGAGACCATGAAATACTATGAGGACTACATTTTGCATTATGATATGACTAAAAGCTTGTCGGGGAGATAAATATGATGTTTTAAATGACCCCGTAGGCTCATATATTTGAATTCTTAGTCATCAGGCAGTGGAACTACTTGAAAAGGATTAGAAGGGCTAGTAGGTATGTCTTTGTTAGAAAAAGTGTATCATTCGGAGTGAGCTTTTAGGTTTCAAAATTCCATTTAAGTATCAATGTCTTCCTCTTTCTGCATGCTACTTGTGGATCAGGATATAGAGCTCTCGGTTACTGATTCAGTTCCATCTCTTTCTGCCTTTCATCATGAAAATCATAGACTAACCCTCTAAAACTGTAAGGAACTCCCCAATTAAATATCTTCTTTTGTAAGAGTTATCTTGGTCATGATATCTTTTTATAACAACAGAAAATTAATTTAGACAGGTATGCTTTGTACTGGAGCCTTTAAATGTGAAACTCAGAGCCTAATATAAAACCTAATACATTAATATTTTTATTTTCATAATTTACTCCTACCATCTTTTTGTATTAGAGATTGAAATGGAATATTAGTTGTATAAGGAGACAAAAATAGGAAATATAAGGAACAAATCTTCTGAGCCCAGATACAAGATATTCTTTTAGATATTGGGAGGCATTCTGAGACATTGACAAATTATCTTTAATGTAAACTTGCTTGTTACAAATTTGAAATATGAAAGTTAAACAAGTTGAAGTTTCCAAAAGGTCCCTGAGTGATAGATATTTCAATATTTTTCTCACTATTTAAAAGATACTTATTTCTCAAAGGTATTTACTTCATATTAAGCATTTTTTTTAAAAAAAATAGAAACCTTTTTTGTCAAATTCACTGCACATAGTGATAGACTTCCTGAAGGTCTTTTTATACAAGTATATTATATCTATCATATGCTTTGATGATGTCAATCTTCAGTCCTTCTCTCTCTGCTTCCTCGAACTATCAATATTATATTTAGAATACATCAAAATATATTATATTTTTCTTTCTGAGTATGATTACTCATTCGACTCACTATAATTTCAACTTTTTCAAATAATATAATTTCATTCTTTGGAATTGAATTAATTTTATTACACACACACACACACACACACACACACACACACCATTCTCTTTCATCTGTGGTTAGATACATAATATAATTATGTAACCAGTCTGTTGTGAAGAAGGCTACAAGAAATATAGATGTGTAACTATCTGTTGTATGTTGAGAGCTTGCTATTTTATAAGGACATAAGAAATGGTGTAACCAACACAGAGCCACATGGAAAGACAAACTTTATTGCCATACAGTGATTAGGCTCCCTTGTTGATGTGAGAAAACATATGTGTTGCTTGTTGATTTCTTTTCTTTTTTTTTGATTTTCATATAGTTCTTTGACAATGATAAATACAGAGGTCCTATAGACTACTTTTGAAGCAACTACAGTTTACCCCTCAGAAGAGAATATACCACAAATAGCTCAATCATCAGATAGATGGCCTGAATTATTTGAATCATGATGATAAGCGATATCTATATTGTTTGAACATAAGAAATATTAATTTAAAAATATACTTGCTAGAGAAAAGATCACCAAAAAAATCTTCCATTGTTTATGAAGAGATATGTACTTATAAGCGTTGAACCATTTTTACATACACATTAATATGTTTTTAACTGTTTCAATGCACATAAATTACAACTCCTGTACTATCCAGTGTGAAAAATTCTAGGTGTTTAATTCCCCAGAAAGAATTATTTTATTCTTTAAAAATAGTGGCCACAAAATCTGACAAGCTCACTTTGGTTAACTTCCTTTCTCTAGCATTGACTTCAGATGTATTTTTTGGATGCCACCTGAGACTGTGGCTTCTTCTAAGAATGGGCCAAGAAGGCAATGGGAAGCACGAGACAGGGAGACGACAGAGAGAAGGGAGAATTGAGAGTGAGAGCAAAGAGAAGAAGAGATGAGGAGAGAGAGAGAGAGAGAGAGAGAGAGAGAGAGAGAGGAAAAATACAATGTCTCTGCTTGCCCAAATGCCCATGATGGTATTTAGAGGTAGAGCCATGGGAGCCAAGTAAGTCATGAGAGCAGTATTCTCATAAAGCTGATGGACCCTTTTAGAAAGAGACTATAGGATTCAGTAGATCTGTTGGCAGAGGTTGGGTTTCTGCAGCTAGCAAGAGTGAGTGCCCTTACCTTACTGATGATGACAATTATGACCCCATAATATCAAACTTCCAGCCACCAAAACTATACATGTTACATGTCTGTTGTTTATAAGCCAGCCATCCTATTGTGAAGCTGTTCCAGGTAAAAGAGGCAGAAAAAATTCTGATGCCACCTTAAGGAATACTTGCCGCATACTGCCATGAATATGCTATTTCCAATCTTTATTCTGGGAGTTGTGTTCATAACCTCTAGTTACATCTTATATGTGAATACTATACTTTATACATTACACAAGTCATGGAATGTTGTGACCCAGGAAGGAGGCTTGCAATTAGTCAAGATGGTATTCTTCAAAGACAGTTTTAGGAAAACATGAACAGCGAATACAATTCTAGCAGCTAGGGGAATAAGAGCCAGAATTCTGAAGGAAGTTGTAGGCAGCTTGTCATTCCAACATTGAAATGAAAAGGGATTATTTTTATTTCTAACCTAAGTTACTCATTTTAAAATGAAGCCTTTACTTCTTAAATTCTGCCCTTGCTGGGAGTGCATGACCGCTGCTTTTCATTGTAGAGAATACGTACTTCAACCAACATGAAGAGTGAGCTTTCTAAGTAACTGGAGACCAGATGAACAGGCTCATGATCATTTTATCCCAGGTTCTGAAACGATTTCTCTTGTATTTCCTTGAATGAAATGATCAAGTATAGAACACTGGACTGATTCTGCAATGCACTGTTTCACTGATGAGGAAATATTACATATCAGTGGTGGGAAGATATTCTTATGGTTTAACTACCTGGAGAGACCATATTTTCATAAGCATAAAATTTTCATTCCATTCTGAATTGATGACAAATTTAAACATAAATCTAAACACATTTTGAGAATATAAAATAGATTCACAGGCTGTATATTTTATTTTCAGAGATAGGAATGTACTCTTTTTTTATTACTATTAGATATTTTCTTTATTTACATGTAAATTTCTCCTTTCCCAGTTTCCCCTCCAAAAAGCAAACGAACAAACAAATAAACAAAAACAACAAGAACAAACCCCTGTTGCCTCCCCCCTCCCCATGCCTGCCACCCCACCCTCTCCCACTTATTGGCCCTGGCATTCCCCTACACTGGGGCATGGAACCTTCACAGGGGTGAGGGCCTCTCCTCCCATTGATGATAGACTTTGCAATCCTCTACTATACACGTGCTGCCAGTACTCTTTATGGACCAATGATGACTGACTTTGCAATCCTATACTATACACATGCTGCCAGTACTCTTTATGGACCACTGATGACCAACTTTGCAATCCTCTACTGTACACACGTGCTGCCAGTACTCTTTATGGAAGAAGAGATTTATTTATTTGTTTGTTTCTTTATTCAATGTGAAGAACAAGAGTATTTGGTAAAATGAAAAGTTCTAAGATGTTCAGGGACTTAAAATTTTTTGTGGGAATAGTAAACACAGTAATTTTGCTCAGATGGCCAAACAACAGAAGGAGTCACAAAAACCAGGGTGCATTTTCTGACTTTCTGGTTTTGAGACTGTTAAGGAACCTTGCTACATCAATGCCTACCACACACCCTCCCAGTTTCTTTTAAGTACAGGGGCGTCATAGGCTCTTCAGTGATGTTTTAATGGTGATGTTATTTATCTCACTGCCTTCCATCTATCTAGCCTTTCTTTCATAATCCAACAAGTACAAGGGCATAGCAACAGAAACACATGACTTCATATAAAGTGAATTTCTAAAGGAAATTGCTCTGCTATCATGGGGAGAATATGATTTCAGATTTCAGGCATTCTTAGATTTTTCTAGAGATATACATAGCTTTCAAATCTGCTTGTATGAAAAATTATATCTTCACTTTTTAGAAGACCTTAGAAGCAGTTCATTTAGTTTTAGTTTCAATTACTATATAAAGCAATGCTCTGAGCATTACAAGCTGCTCATACCAGTGGTTAACTGAAGGGCGGGTGTTTAATAGTCACAGAGATGGGCAAACCAGAATTATAAAACTTGATCCATAAAGTTATTTGGTACTTTATCGCAAAGAAATGAAAGACACTTTGAATCTGGGTAGTCAAATATATACCTTTTTAAAATGATTCCTTTACAGAGACTATACCGAGCTTGTCTGTATAAGAGAGAGTAGCACGGTTCATTATGTAGTAAATTTACCCTTCATAATTTTTGTTTGTTTTTGTTTTGCTCAACTTGAAATGAGAAAGTGATGCTTTTGGCAAGGACTTGGGTTATGCTTTCTGTGTTTCTGTGCCTAAAATGGCCTACAAGCATTTGTGTAGACTCTCTCATTCCTTAGGTAGAAACAAAATTATTGAACTTTTATAGGAAGGTTAGATTCTAATGTATTCTTCCACTAAAGACTGCAAGTTCTTTCCCATAAATCTTGAGCACAAGTGTGAACTGTTCCTCTACAGTTGTGGGAATTATCTACTGCTTAGGTGTAGCCAGCATTTTTAACTCAGCAGCGTCTGCACAGTGCTCTTGCGTATTTTGTCTGCTTAAGGTGTATCAGTGGCTACTGTAAGAGATACAATTAAACTGCAAATATTTCTGTGCTAGCAAGGCTAATAAATATACTTTTATCATTGTAGTAATAGTACAAATGGATTGTTGCTATAAGCTACATTCTCATCAACTCTGGGATAATGAGATAAATTTTCTTTTTTTCCATATCTGCCTTTAAGTAGTTTCAAATCTAAGAACTATGGAAATTAAAATGGATCATTACACTTCCAGTTGACTTGGACTAATCAAAAAGCTAATTGTACATTTTTTGCAAGATTTCAAATCAATAACATCTGCTTTCTTAGCCACGGATGATTTAATTTTTTAACACGTGCTTCCAACCTTTAATTTTCTGAAAAGCAGCCACATCAATTATTAATTTATCTATATTTCCTCAAAGCAAGTCAGACTTAAGATCCTTCATAAATATTTAAGAATACTGCTACAAAATAAACAAAAACTTTTACTTAACTTTTAATTGCAAATTTCAATACCTGTGATTGAAAAAAAAAGCAAAAGAAAGAGAGACAAACATAGTCTTAAAAGTTTAGAGACGCATAAAGCCAAACCAAACCAAACAAAACAAGAAAAGAGAGATTAAGAGATGTGGGAGGCAACACTTTTACCGTAACCCACACTCTAGGCTTTGTAATGGTAAAGCTTGCTGAATGTTGATATAACGCATAACTAGATGTGACCGAACTTAACTTAACTCAGGCTCACAAACACACTTGATTTCTGATAGCTTACATCTCTTCCCCAACACATGTACTGAACATATACTTTTAATATTAATACTTAACAAAGTGACTGAAATAATTATCTGAATGTATAAAGTAGACCACATGTAATTACAATCATGTGCAACCATTTTCACACTCATTAGCAAGTCTTTTAAGATAGACTTTTGGGAACAGGGCCTTTTCTTCTCTAAAGACAGTAAGTATCTTTAATCCATGAGAACTTGTTCTAACCAGGAAATAGGCTCTATACTGGCTTCAAGCTGAGGTCGCATTGAATTAGGGAGAGTGCTAATAGATTAGGATTGACATGCTTGTGGAAGAGTTTTTATAGAAATCTCAGAGAGCCACAGGGAGGACTCTGATACAGATGCAGAATACTCCCCTGCCAGCCCAGGAATGGCAAAGATCCAAGCTGTAACAGCAGCTCTAAGAAGGACCAATATCCCCTAGAGACTCCAGAGACAGCACGGCCCCAATAAAGCCCTGATGTCAGACTTTTAGCCTCCAGAACCATAAGGATAAACTTCAACCATTTCAAGTTACCCAGGATATGATCCTTTGTTTAAGCAGCCCAGGGGAGTGATACAGACTCAATGTGCAATATTCTCTGTATTTTATGTTGTGAGATAAGGCATGCACACTTAACATATACAGTTAAAACATTACCAGCAGAACATATACAGTTAAAATGATTTCAAAGCAAATGTCCATTTTCCCTCCATGAACAGCAGACAGCAAGTTGCTACATCCCTAAGTAATCACACATGCTCTTTTCCTACCACATTTTCTCCTTTCCCTCACATGTTTCTTCCCTACCACAGACAGCCTCTCCATTTCTCCCTGTGCTCCATCTCTACCACAGCCTTCTGGCTTTCCCCCCAGCCTGCTAAATGCATGAGAGCTTTTCTTTGTGGTTCTCCTATTTAATCGGAATGAGATCAATAGAATTTGATCATCTGACTTAAAAAATATAAAATGAGGAAATAAATCTACCTGATGGGCTCTGCTTAAGCAAATTCACAAGTTACTAATAAATGTACATTGAAACTGTTACAAGTAGGTACATTCATTCAGTTTATTTTATCTAAAAGTTATTTTGTACCAGGGTCATGCTGTCTGACCTTTATTTTGCAGAAGAGTAATATACTGCCAACCATTCTACTTTACCAAACATATAATTTAAACCAAAGATAGATAATTGTCTAGTAATGTTTTTACATATACATGAGCACTTGTGAGATTTAACAAAATCACTTGTACTATAGAATACTTGATCAAACAACAGTTTTTTTTTAAAAATCAATGTAAAAATTTACTTAATCAATTAACATAAACATGAGATGCTACCCATTTTATTTTCTACTGTATTATAAGACTTACACAAATGTGCCTGGTTTCAAAACTTGTCCACTTTATGCACATGAACTATGTTGACAAGTGCATGTTTACCAAGAATGGAAAATGCATAGACTTGGTTGGGGACCAGTTATTATCACATTGCATTACAGAGGGCTACAGAAGGAGGTAAACAGATACAATGTAGCTATTCCATGAGTATTGAAATGCCCGTGGATGTGAAACTTTCAGATATCTTGTAACATTGTAACCTGAGTGTTCTCTGCCTTCCAGTAAACCCAGTGTTCTCAGAAGAAATAAGTGAACTAGTCAATGAAACTAACTGCTGCTTTCCACAAATTAGGAAAATTGGAAGATTTATTTTAGATATGAAAAAATGGCAAACTACATTCATACAAAAAGAGATTGATTTATCTGGGAAAGAACTTTGTAAATATTCTAGCTGGGCATTTTAGTGCATGACTATAAGACTAGGTCATGTGAAGTAGATGGAAGAGAAGCAGAGATATAACTTCACTTTCATCTACTTAGCAGGTTAGAGGCTAACATGGCCTCAGCGATACAAATAATCACAGATATGGAATTTTCAGGCAGGGAATCCTCATGATCAGAGATGGAAAAAATTACATTGGAGGTTTTTTTTTTTGATTCTAGAGATTAAATGTAAATAATATTTATCACTTAGATGTTTGTAATCTTACATTTGATCCACTGGAACTATTCTTAGAAAAATGTCAGTATTATATACTTATGGATTAAATATCATTTAGTGAAAGGAATGTGTGATTTGCCATGAGTTCATTGATTCACCAATAATTCAGGTACTATTTCTAGATCCAAAAACCCTTAGATTGCACAATTGTATTCTGCAGACTGTGGCTCTAAAAATGGCAATGGAAAAGGTAAGAAAGAGGTTCCTAATTTTTTAGAGCCTTCTGCTTTGCACCTGTGCTCAAGGTCATTCTCTCTCTCTATGAGTGGCAAATATCTTCAGGACAATATTTGACTTTATTATTTTAATTTTACAGCAGCTTATAAGTTCTTTATTCTGGCTCTTTCACCTCACTTCATTTACATAGACTCCTATTACTTACCTCTCAACCTTGACAACAGTTTAAATACTTTGACATACTTCTTAATTTCTATATGTTAGTTGTTAAGGGCTGTGGAACAAGATGAGAAGAGAGGGTATATTATTTAAATTATCAAATTCTTAGAACTAGAAATAAGCTTGGGGAAGTGTGAAGAACAAAGTCACTTTGACCTTGTCAGCGATAATTTTAGAATAAACATAAGTAATGACAATTGAAAAATGGTAGAAAGAGTCAAATTTATGTAAATTATTATTATTATTATTATTATTATTATTATTATTATTATTATTTTGAAGACAGCAGGAAATTAGAAAAGAAGATAGAATAGATTGTCTTGGTGGGAGAAGGTTGTGTAGAAGGACTGCAGGTTGGACTGCTAGCCAGAGAAAAAGAGGATATAGCGTGAGAGAGAGAAAGAGAACTAGGGCTCTGCTGCAGCAAGCAAAACAGGGATAATATTAAACAGTCTGAAGGAGCAAGCCCACATTGTTTCTTTCCTAGTTTTGGTGACAGTGACTTTTGTCATTTTTTGCATCAACTCATGGTCTTGTTTTTACATGGTAACTGCATGTATTTAGGACCTATCAGGGGCTTTAAATAAATTTGATCATATTTATGTGTAAGCACATTTTACTGTAAATGCTTGGGTTTAATTTACAGCAGTTGTTTATTTCAGTGTGTAGTAAACAGTATCTTAAGTGTCCTGTAAACTACTTGTTAATTAAAAAAATTATGATTAATATAAAAAAAGTGCACTGGATTTGATACCTGGATATGCAGTCTTTATCTTCATCCATGGCAGCCCCATCTGGTTTCTCAGCAGAATCCTGCAGGTATCCTTGCCTTCACAGCCACCCTTCACAAGATAGATACTCAATTCATGGAGAAATTACCTTTAGCCTTCCAGTCTGAGCACAAGTTGACTACTCCTCACCCTTCCCCTATTTAAAACTGCAAAACAAATGACCTCACTCTCTTGCTCTCTGCACAACCCTAGTACTGAGCACTCCTCCGCTCTGTTGTCCTCCCACAGTACTTCTTACCTTCGTGTATGGGATAAATTCACCACTTACTAGGACTGCTGGTTAGCAACTTTTCACTACACTATGGACAACCCTTCACACAGCATGGTGGCAATCACCACAACCCCAAATTACAACACACTATTCCAAAAAAGTTTCGTTTTGATTTTCCTGGTGACTAAAGATGTTAAACGGGCTTCGAGCATGAGATTGCAATACTTCATTTTTTATTTCTTTTGGACAAAGTATTCACTAAATAGGTAAAGATGTTTTCATTTATAAATATAAGCGCCCATAATCAAGGATTCATGGCATGCCATTTTTTGTTATGTTTTTATGGGAGTTTCATCAATATACTACAGGCTGGCATTGAATTCACTAACTCCCTTGTCTTCTTCCCAGGCCCTGGAATTGCAGGTGTGAATCACAATATATCAGTGAGATATATCTTTTGAACAAGTTCCATTTCATATATACAACTTGGAAGTGTGTATATATCCACTCATAGTTGTGGCATAGATACTCAGCTTTTCATTGATGAATAATGAAAATTAATTCTATTATGTCAGTAACTCATATAGAATAAACTTTTGACTCTAAGTTAAACATAATTTAAAACAAAATGTCTTTAAAAATTTAAAACTGAACATACATATTTACATAAACCGAATATACATATTTATGAGGCACTGAGTGAGGAGCTGCTGAATGGACACAGTGCACTAATGCTCAGGTGTAGGTAAATCTATTTCTCTCCTCAAACCTTATCATTTTTTTCTGATAACCCTTTGAAATCCTTTCTTGTAGCTTTTTAGAGTTCTGCAAAGTATTCTTATTTTCTAAATTCACTCTACTGTTGCAGTAGTGAACCAGAACATAGTTCTTCTAACAATAAGTTGGTATTCATTGATGAGCCTTTTTTTAGCTTTCGTTTTTCCCTATTAGGATGCTTAAGCATACTTGGCATACTAATTTGTATGATAAATTCTAGTATGAATTTCTAATTTTTAGACGGTGAGTTTTAAAATGGACCTCATAATTTCTTTCTTTCTCTCCTCCACACTTGGCTTGTGGTTCTTCCTTTTAGCCCCATGCTTCCTGCCTCATTCTTATTCATTGGAAACCTCAAAACCCCCAAAATGGAGAGGCAATGACCTGACATGCTTAGTGTGTTCTAAAGGTCCCACTGCACATCTTAGACCATTATTTTCTACATAGACATTATATTCTTCATTGAATTTAGCTTCACATTTCTAAGAAATAAAAAGCTAATAAGATAGCAGATCTTTGTATATTCATAGAAGAGTAATAGAATGCTTTAAACAGTTTTCAAAGTGACAAATACAGAAAATACCATGAGAATTCAATAGCATTGTATGACAGTTTCCTAAATCAGCCTGCTTCTCCAGCTATGCTGCAGATAAGGATGATTATTCTGTGAATAATCATCAAATTATTTTATTGGACGGAATCAGAAAAGCCATGGCAATCAGTTCTCAAACTTGTTTTTCTTTTATAACCTTTATAACTTTTATAACCTTTAAAGCAAAACAAAAAGGTCCATGCTACAGTGCAGTTTATGCCAAAAAAGGATCACTTTTTACATTTTCTATACATGTTCCCTGCATCTTGTTTGTTTGTTTTCGAGAGTAAAATGAAAGCACATGTGAGGCTGAAGTGAAAAAAATACAATTCTTAGAAATTCATAACATGCAAATCAAATGAATTGACTACAGATCATCCAGGCTCAAAATTTCCCAGTGAGTTCCTTTTATCAATTTCTCAGAAATGGTCCCTTTTGTGTGAATGTACAAGTGATAAGCTGTACACTCTCAGGACTTGTTGGAATGGGCCCTCCCCAGTCTTATGAGGCTCGAACACTTCAGAGGGTATAGAAAGCAGCATGGTAAGGGTCCTAGTCTTAGGCCTGTGTGGTG